>JAOBYH010114434.1:0-11184 GCA_025403525.1 Umimayanthus kanabou
CAAACCCCCTCCCCCATCCCCCAAGGCCTGTGTAAATTGACTTACCCAACGTGGTGTCTGGTCTGCTGACCAACGTGCACGTGCAGTAATGCACAATTAAGGAAAGAATGTACCAGAAGCCATCCCTGTACTTGCGCCTCAAGAGCGGGTAGATCCACGGGTTGACAACCGAGTGAAGAGCCGCCAGGCGCACGGCTGTGAAGTCCAGAAACTCGTTGCGGGGAAACCCGCACTGAATCATGGTAACTCGTATCTGAAAAGATATAAAAAAAACTGTTAAACTGGACAGTAAGGCGTGGGCGCTTTCCATATCATTAGGATTTTTCTGGCGGACCCGTTAGACCTAAAATGAAACGATTTCCAAGGACTTCGACTGGTTTGTAAGGACTTTCCAGGTGTAGAATTTCTTTTTTTCTAAACCCAAGTACTTTCCAGGACTTTTTGGCGGGGGAAATGAGCATGCGCGCCTCCAGTGACAGTGACAATGACAACGACAATAACCCGTTCACCTTTACCGACCAAACAGACAGACAGACAGACAGACAGACAGAGACAGACCAACAGACAAGACAAACAGACAGGTAGGTAGACAGACAGACAGACAGACAGGTAGGCTAGTAGACAGACAGACAGACAGACGGATCAGTAGACAGACAGACAAACCTAGAAGACAGACAGTGACAACGACAATAGCGACCTTTGGATTTTACTACGAATACAATTTCGACTACGAGTACGCCTTTTTTGGTACTACCAAATTTTTGAAAAGCGTTCAGCAAAATCGTTGTCGGGTCAAATCTCGTGTAGCCTGCGATGCAGACTCTAGGTTCCAATCCCAAATGTTTGTGCGCGGCCTAAATTTAATTCTAAAGGCCGGTTATATTTTGAAATTTAATCGACTATGCGTAGTCTAAATCTCGTGGTCATCCTCCTGTTTAGTACGCGAATTGTTGAAAATCTCGTCAACATTGCGAATTCAAAATCTAAGAAGTCGTTCTCGTAGTCAAACTCGTACTCATTGTCAAATCTAAAGGTCGCAAATGACATTGACAAGGAGCAATTCACTCTTACGAAAAATGTAAAACGCTCGCAAATTCAAATTCAAACAGAATAAGTAATTAAGCTATTCAAGGTTGTAATAATTATTCTAAAAGTTTGAAGCTGAATTCGACTCCCGACAAAGTTGAATGATGACAAATCATGGTGAAAGTGGGCTAATAATAGCTGCTTTTATATTACTGCACGGCAGCCGGGTGTTGTGTTTGCTCGTCCCACCTGTTACACACCTGTTGCGTCTTCTTCTTTCACCTGCGTGCAAGGTCAGCTGGGAAGTGCATGGCTCGTGAACTACTACTAGTACTAAATATTCTACGAAATGGGCTGGAGTAGCTCAAATTGAAATCTTCTGAAGGTCTTAAGCCTAGTTCACTTGCATGTGAATTAAACATCAGCGCTAGCATGAGAAATTTAAGTAGGAAAGTCATACGAATGTCAAGTGCGCGAGGAGATGGAACAAGTTGACACCTCCGTATTTTATCGTTCCCTTTGTTATTTAAATTTCACAATTTTTTTCTGCTTTGCATATTCAACCTTTTGTTAAAATTTTAGCCATTTAAACCAGATGCTACAAGAATATAGGACAAAATCATCGACCAAATACTCTCCATTAAGTTTGCTGGTAGGGTTTTGTATTTTCAGTGTCCCCGAATTTGCAAGAAATGTTTTTGTACTATTACTGTACTGTACATGTGCTATTAAGTTCTGTAGTTAGCAGCTTTTCGCCAGTTAAAATGTTTTCTAAAACAACATTTTGAAATTTGTAATTAACAGAAAGTGAGAAATATTTGAGCCCGGCTTGAAAAGCGAAAGCGTTTCTGAATGTATTGATTGTCAGAAATGGACAAGCCATAAAACTTGAGTTATCAGTTATATATATCTAAAACTAAAGCAGAAACGAAATAGAAATAACATTTCATCACTTACAATGAACAAACCCCAACAGCAGACAAATGCAAACGCTACTGCACTGCTCAGTTTGGCAAACTGCATTTCCATCGCACCACTTCGCAGAGTGCTGGTAAGTTCATTATCAGGCTTTTCAGACTTTTTGACTTCAGACTGTGTTGTTTCGTCTTTGCTGTTTTTTCTCCCCAATTCCAAGTTTTCCTTTTGCAGCGGACTACTCTGAACTCTTCGCATTAACCTCCAGGTTAATACAACCACACAGAAATTACTAAACACAATCGCCAGCATGGAGAAGCTAAGCAGAGTCATATATGAGTACACCAATGCTTTTCCATCCATAGAGTCCGCTCCCCACTCGAAGAGACAAAATGTACCCGGGAAATGTAAAACATTTCGTCCTATGCCCAGAGCAGGCAGTAAACTTATCGTCAGTGCCGTCATCCCGAGACCAATGGCTGCTATTTTAACTTTTTCCTTGTCATAAGTAATGTACTTCTGATAGCAGAACGGTTTATGTAGTGCCAACAACCGGTCAATGCTCATTATCAGTACAATTGAGATAGAAACTGTGTAAAGAAAAGTGAGAACAGTGGCTTGATAGTCACAGGCAATGTAATCACCATAATACTCTCCAAAGAAGTACTTTAACAGCGACTGTGGGTATGCAAAAGGGAAGATTAGTAGATCGGCCCATGCCAGGAACAGAATTAATACATTGGGAATGTTTTTTCTGAAACGTAAGATCCTGTACGTAACACTAAGCACCAAGATGTTGCCAAAAAAGCCGATTAAACCTGAAAGAAATAGAGTGACGCCTCCTGCAATAAACTGTTCGTTGGTAAAACCCTCAAGGTTGAACTCCCTTTTGTTCATTTCTTTTGGGTTTTAAGTTAATTTGCCGTTCGGCCCAAGTTTGTCGGACTTTTCGTCAGACGTATCCTCACTAAAAACCGTGCATAGCAGATCCACTTTCAGAGATCTCAAACACCTTTCATGATAATATTTCTTGGTGACCACAGTACTAAACTTCAAACGAAAGCATCCATGCAGCTTCAAGTTATGGTCGGTTGCGGCTAGTTTCCTCAAAGAAAAGTTCACACAGCTGATTCTGTTGCAAGAAATCGGTCCCGTCAGTTCTTGTACACGGCGTGCGATGTGTTTGCGGTGTTTCAGAAATTTCTCTAGAATAAAATTCAGTAACCACTTTAGCAAAGGTAGAAAACTATCAACTGCAAATCTCTGGGTTTCCAAAAATGTGTTTTTAGTTTGAAGGCATTTTGCAAACATGTGAAAAGCATTTTCCGGGCGTTGTTTAGTTTGTTTGGCTTTTTTCTAGTGATGACTCAGAGCGGGACCAAACCCCAAAATAGCCGAATCTAATCAATGAAGCGGTCCCAGCCAATCAGATTGAAGGGAGTGCATCTTACCAGCTCTCGCGTGAAGTCACGAAAGATATGGCGTTTGTTGTTGGAGGGTTTTCCCGCCAACTATATGTAGTCTTTATGTAATACACTGTAACGACGTGTGCACTTGTTCTGCTCCACCTACACCGCCTTTCAAGTATATGTAGACTACTTGGAAGCGAAAATATTCATGAATTGAAAGAATCAACCGGCATCCTTGGAAACACGATCGACCAGGACGGCCAAATAAGGCACAGAAGTTTGATAACGACAATAAGTTTGGAGTTTATACTGACCACAGTTCAGTTCATATTTAAGTATGTGCTTTTACTTTTCCATTAAGTATTTTTAAAGATTTTCCTTGGCAAAATAAGGTCTAATACATGTAATTTCTCTGTCCGTTCAAATATGAAACTGCTGGCGATGACTGCAGCTTCCTTGCTAGTTTATCGGTTGAGGAACTGCGTGAAATGAAATCAGTTGCTGGTTATTTTAATTTATACATCAGCTATGGTCAAGACTGGAGGAACAGCTCTTATATAACAATACAATGCCGTATCTTATTTAGAAACGTGTCGTTTTACAGCGACGTCCAAAATCATCCAGGCCCGCGTATAACACTAACCACTCATGCAACAACAAAAAGTTTAAAGCTGCCCAACTTTTAGTTTTCGATAAAATAATATGTAAAACGTTAATCTACAAAACTTAAGTAAACACAAATGGAAAAATCCTGACTGATTTACGCTAACCGAAGCACTTTCTTGTAAAAGACTTGAAGTTGGCATATTTTGTTCGATTCGCTTCTTGTTACCAACTGGTACCCGTAATGTAACATTCTAGCAATCTAAAAAATCATGAACTGCTTCGCAGCTAGGAGACTTTCGCTATCTCAACTTCGTTATATTGAGCTAAATCCTCGCTTTCTCGAACAGAAGCCCTACTTTTTTTATTTTAGTAAGAACTCTTACAGGAATGAGACTATGAGAAGAGCAAACTGTTGCTGGCTCGAATAATCCCCTTCACTGCCAACAGTGCTGAGTAGCATATTGGTCATAATTTCTCAATACCTGTCTCTATACATTGCTTCTAAATATTTAAAGTTGGGAGATAATGCCGCGCATGGCCAAACGAGATGAGTTGGCGCAAACATAGATGATCCACGTATTAAGAGTTTATCAAGAGCTTACCAAGAGGGAGAGTTGGCGCAAAAGCGAGTTTCAACTCATCATTCGATCAATGTACGATGATCGAGTCCGAACAGTCGACTGGAGGCGTCTTCTACCTGCTTCTCACTTTAATATATATGCCACTGAACGTAGTGAAAGGCCCACTCACATGTCCTAGCTATATATATAGAAGAGCGATGCCAGTCGTTGATGATAGCTGGTCTTACAATAAATTCTTGTGTTCCCACCGTAGCCAGGTCCCCAGGTTTTGGCCGAGGAGGAGGGGCGCGCGCGAGCAAATGTGGCAAGCTAGCCTCGTCCCAGTCCCTCAACGCAAAATGGCGGCCGCTTGGAAACAGGAATAGGGGCTTTACGCAACTAGGACGGGAATGTCGAAGAGAACGTTACAAAACAATAGACTTAATTACAGAATACAATGACTTCGCGTGGGAATGTAACCAGCTGGCCTCCTTCCCATCGTCGTCCTCAGTAAACAGAACGTGAAAAGCTCAATTTTGTGGGTTTCTAGAGAACGTGAACAACAAAGAATGAATCATTTCAATCTTCGTGCGGCTTCAAAATTGAAGTTTCTAATTTTTCATGTTCACACAGCTTCACGCAAAATTAAATAGAAACGAATGAGTTAAACAAACAAGAAAAGGGAAAAGATAGATAAAATAAGCAGTAAAAAATAACAATTTCCTAGACAAGGTGCCGATTAATTATTAAAGAGGTCACATGCCTTGTCATGGTAGCAGACTACCGTCCAAATGTACACAAAATCGGAATCCTTGAAGGGCTGAACGCGCTAAAGCATGGAACTTTATTCAACACAATGGATACTTCTTTAAGTAGTTACTCAGCTTGTCACGTCTCGGATTAATCTCGTTTCCAGGTTGAGCGCAGGCAAAGTGGGGGGAGGGGAGAGGGGTGCAAACGCTTCTATCTCTACGATATTTTAAAAAGTGAAGCTAGGAAAGGATATAATTTAATCCCAAAATAAAACGGAGAATCGCAACGTTTATTTTTCATTATCTAAAACAAACCAACAGTTTGGTTCTAAACAGTTTACATTCAGAAAACAGTTGACTGCTATCCGATTTACTGCAATAAAATTTACTCAAATTAAAATGTTTCAATGTCCCTACTCTTTTAAAAGGTACAAGACATGAACTTAAATATTATCTTAAAGCGCCATTCAATCGGCATTAAATAAACTTAGTTTATCTTGGCGATTTACTACAGCCGCTATTAATATGTACTCTTACGCCACAAAACTTTAAAATGATTCCCTGGGCATGTAGATACCTTTAAAGCGATACAACACGACAGGCTTCGTTTTAACAATATCGGACAGGATTCCGTGCCGACACAAAGTTGTTGCGTTGCCGTGTAAACATCCACGCGTTTTTTGTGGAACAAAAACTTTTCCGATAAGTGATATTTCTCTTTCGAAAGCGCAAATACTGCACAAAAAATGTGCGGTAAAAATCGTCCCATGTGTAAACAGAAGGCCTATTTGCTATGGTTTTTGTGACGGCACGAAGACTGTCCGATATAGTGAAAACGAGGCCTCCTAGAGTTCACAGTACACATGTATACTACTACATTCTCGCAGAGCTTCAACTTTCTGTTCTACATGTACTCCAGAATCACATTTTTAAAACTAAGATTCTCTTAAATAAAACCCCGTATGTTCCTTAATACCTGAATACATACAGTATTTCGAGTATTACTGAATAATCACTATAAACCACTTTTAAAACTCGAGCTGTTTAGTTTTTCCTACTGCTTCAAATTGCCCTCACTTCTAATCGATGGGCCTACAGTTACATATATAAAATACACTGTTAAATCAAGCTCTATTTTTGCTTGTAGCAAAATATTTAGGAAGATAAACTTAATGCACTTTCCATTTGTCTGGACAAGCCCGCCCGACCGGTGAATTCTTAACTTTAGGAACTGATTCCGACAAGAATACACAGGTCAACACTTGCCCTGCTTTGCCGTTCCGGTCTGCAAGAGCGCGGGAATTTGACGAGTTGTGGCGGGAAAACATACACGCGCGCGTCTCGACCTTAACATTAACAATGGCCAGAACCCCCTTTGACTCGACAAATGCAAAGCACCCTTATTGTGATAGACAGTTTTTAAAACATTACTAAACTGTGTAAGACTGTTGTCGCAACAACCTTGGTCTTAACCTATAAAAAAATCTAAAATCTCAAAATATAAGCAAAAATAATAATCTTCGAAAGTTTTCAGAATCTTCGGAAACCTTCCGGAAGGCTTTAAAATCTGTCGAAAAAGTATCATAAGCTTTTGACAGTTCAATAGCAGGGTTTCTATCATTTCATTTTTTGGCGTTCTAAATAGTTCTGTAATAGGACTTGAGCTGGATTTATCCAAGTGTCTCTAAGATTCTTTTGTTTTACCCAAGTGCAACATAATGCACTGCTACCTCGCGAGTATCATAGCAATGACTTCGGCTTTCAGTTTTTAAAGTACATGAAGACATTTCAAGGGGACGCGATGATATGAGCACTGTTTTCGAATTGTAAAATATTGTCTTTAACATAAAATAAAATATAATGTAATTCATGTCTTCAAGCCGCTGTGTAATTTTCTTTTTATTATATATATAAAACAAACAAAAATCAACGGGAAATCTTAGAAAATCTTAGAAAATGTTTCGATAACTTTGGGAATTGTCAAAAGCTTGTAACGATTTTTTTTTCACAATTATAAGAAAATCTTCCCAAATCGATATCCTCATTATAGTGGAAAATAGGTCATTAGGGCCCGGATGTACTTTGGTATGAATTTTACCTGGAAAACACTAGACAACGCTCCGGACTAAACTTAGTTTAAGGTATTCGTGATCCTAACATGTTTTTAAATTTTAGCCGTTTTTCAGCCTGAAGGTTCTAATAAACAGGATTGTTATAAGAACAAAAGAGTGTAGATTACTTATTCGGAGTCGTGTCCGTTGTCCACGCTGCTTAGCATTACATCATTCTAGCGTGGGGCGAGCTATCGAGATGAGCCAGATCCTCCTCTTCCTCTTCCAGCCTGCTCATTGGCTTATTCCGCGTTGCCATGGAGAGGTAGCGATACTGGAGTTTGCGGTGCTTGTAGAAGAAAAACACGGCCACAACGGTCAACGCGACTACGATTGCTACCCCTACGCCAATCAGAACCATGTTCACGTTTGACGTCATGACCACATGGGCAGCCACGTGGTTGTCATCAGTACGGTTGACCACAACAGTCTCTGTCACCACCACAGTGGGTAAGCCGGTGCTGTTTATTGTCTCATTGCACAGTTCCGTCTCAACGGGGATCTTCGGCATACCCTCAGGTACCCCCCAACAGGGTGTTGTCTTGACATATCGCACGTCCTTGACTCCATTCATGCAATACGTAACCACTCGGCGAAAAAACTCCTTCTGACACTTCGGGCATGCGTATAAGGACTTCCAGACTAACTTGTAGGTACATCTGCTGGGTCGAGGGTAAAAAGTGGTGCGGTTGAACATTGGTTGTCCAACGCCCGCACTCGTGTCGCAAACCATGTCTATAGTAGTGTTATATCTGGTGTATTTGGACAGCACACGATTCCAGCACCTTCTGTCGCCATGAAGCAACTCCACCGTTAAGCCCGAAGTAATGTCCTTCTTCTTGACATAGCCAATCACATTCCCGATGTCGGAATCTCGGATACTGTACCACCCACTCATACAAGCCATAGTTGGGATCGGGATCTGAGAAGCACATAAGAAAGCAGTGTACTTGTAAAAGTAAACACAAAAACAATAACAATAATAATAATAATAATAATAATAAATAACAATAACAATAATAATAATAATAATAATAAATATTATTATTATTATTATTATTATTATCATTATTATTATTATCATTATTATTATTATTACTATTTTATATTATTGTTATTATTACTAATTACAACACAAGCTAGTGTTTTCTATGATTACATAGTCAACGAGGCGTCGAGCTGATTATCATTTCTAGAAAACAGTACTGAGTAAGTGCTAGTTAGTTGTCTCAATTAAATATTCCGTGGGTTATTGATACAAAACTTTTTTTAAGTGAGTTTCATTCTAACCAGTAACGATGGTCGTTACTTTCACAGGGAGCCCACACGCTTTTTATGAAGTTTCTGAATATAATATTTAACAACTATTCCCCGAAATGGAGGTGAATACTGAAATATATTCTACCGAGCCGCGAAGCGGCGAGGTGAATATTTTTCACTAGGCACTGACACTGAGGGGAATAATTGTTTTAGTATTTGCCCAGTCAGTGAATAGATATGGAGATTTTCAGTTTTAAATGCTCTAAAATAGTGAAAAATGCCTCGTATCTGAAAAAAAGCGCGTGCACCGTCACGCATGATTGCTAAAAAGTAAATAGCGGTGGATATATACTTTTTATTGTCCAATCAGAGCGGGCGTAAATTGCTATTTACTTGTTAGGCAAATACTAAATTTATATATCAACTTGCCTGTCGAGTGTTGATTGTGTTATGTCTCACTGTACATCGTACCGCCTCGTCATGCCGATATGCCAATGAATTGACGTTTAAAAATGCAAAACAATCACTGAGAGCAGTTCTGACATAACCAACTCCTGGCGCCATCCATTGCTGTAAAGTCGCTAAGTTTTGGGTGAATTCTGACGTTTATTGGCCTTCGACCGTTGACGTTTCACTGTGCCAGGCACTGAACGTTGTGCGAGAGAAACTGGAAACGAGTCATCTTGCGACGAGCGACTAGTGTTTCAACCGCGCCTCTGTGATTGGTGTTACATAATTGAATTACATTTGAATTTAATTGGAATTTAAACTTCTTTTCACATAAATTAATTGAAACACAAGCCGCTCGTCGCGAGATGTCTCGTTTCCAGTTTCTCTCGCACAGCGTTCAGTGCCTGGCACAGTGCAACGTCAACGGTCGAAGGCCAATAAAGGTCAGAATTCACCCAAAACGTAGCAACTTTACAGCAATGAATGACACCAGGAGTTGGTCAGAGCTGCTCTCAGCGAGTATTTCGCATTTAGGAACGTCGATTCATTGGCATATCGGCATGACGAGGCAGTACGATGTACAGTGAGACACAACACAATCAAAACTCGACAGGCAAGTTGAAATATAAACATGTTTTATTCAGAAACTTCATAAAAAGCGTGTGGGCTCCCTGTGTTACTTTCCGGCGGAGTTTTATTGTCTTGTTGTATATGTATATGAATATGTATGTGTATGTGTACGTGTACGTGAATGTGTACGTGTACGTGTACGTGTATGTGTACGTGTATGTGTACGTGTATGTGTATGTGTATGTGTACGTGTACGTGAATGTGTACGTGTATGTGTACGTGTACGTGTATGTGTATGTGTACGTGTACGTGTATGTGTATGTGTACGTGTACGTGTATATGTATGTGTACATGTACGTGTATGTGTACGTGTATCTGTACGTGTATGTATACGTGTACGTGTATGTGTATGTGTACGTGTACGTGTATGTGTATGTGTACGTGTACGTGTATGTGTACGTGTATGTGTACGTGTGTGTATGTGTACGTGTATGTGTACGTGTACGTGTATGTGTGTGTGTATGTGTATGTCTACGTGTACGTGTATGTGTATGTGTACGTGTATGTGTACGTGTACGTGTGTGTGTATGTGTATGTGTATGTGTACATATATGTGTGTGTATGTGTATGTGTACGTGTACGTGTATGTGTATGTGTGTGTGTACGTGTACAAGTACGTGTACGTGTATGTGTATGTGTACATGTACGTGTATGTGTATGTGTACATGTACGTGTATGTGTATGTGTTCGTGTATGTGTACATGTATGTGTATGTGTACGTGTATGTGTATGTGTATGTGTATGTGTACGTGTATGTGTACATGTGTATGTGTACGTGTATGTGTACGTGTACGTGTATGTGTACGTGTATGTGTACGTGTATGTGTACGTGTATGTGTATGTGTACGTGTATGTGTACGTGCATGTGTATGTGTACGTGTATGTGTACGTGTATGTGTACATGTATGTGTATGTGTACGTGTATGTGTATGTGTACGTGTACATGTATGTGTATGTGTATGTGTATGTGTATCTGTAGGTGTACGTGTATGTGTATGTGTACACGTATGTGTATGTGTATGTGTATATGTATGTGTATGTTCATGTGTATGTGTACGTGTATGTGTATGTGTATGTGTATGTGTATGTGTACGTGTACGTGTGTGTGTGTGTATGTGTATGTGTACGTGTACGTGTATGTGTATGTGTATGTGTACGTGTATGTATGTGTGTGTATGTGTGTATGTGTATGTGTACGTGTATGTGTATGTGTACGTGTACATGTACGTGTGTGTGTGTATGTGTGTGTATGTGTATGTGTGTGTATGTGTACGTGTATGTGTACGTGTACGTGTACGTGTATGTATACGTGTACGTGTGTATGTGTATGTGTGTGTGTATGTGTACGTGTGTGTATGTGTACGTGTACGTGTACGTGTACGTGTATGTGTGTGTGTGTATGTGTATGTCTACGTGTACGTGTATGTGTATGTGTACGTGTATGTGTACGTGTACGTGTGTGTGT
>JAOBYH010114545.1:0-11178 GCA_025403525.1 Umimayanthus kanabou
CAGATAAATAGTGATATTCCTTGATTTCCCGAATAAAAGACTGATTCGTACGACTCCGTAAAACATTAAAAAGTAAAAAGTAAATGAGAGCTATAAAAATCGTGGCAGCCATTTACGGCGCATTTACACACCTATATCTTCATTAACTAGTTTTAGGACACCACCTATTGGTAATACAGAATTTACAACTACTCGTAAAATTTACAATATTTAAGGTGTATAATAAATGTCTTATTATTCAACTGACGCGCGAAAATCAAATATTATACAAGGTAAAAAACGGATAATTGATGGAACTTGGTCGCAATCTGATACTGATTAGGTTGATGTTCCTGATTTTGTAATTAAAATAACACCACATGGTAGATTTTTAGGTAGTGGTTATTTATATCCACGTGTATTAGTAGTAAGACATGTAATTGTTATGGGTACTAAGGGGTCTTCAGGAAATTACTATTTTCGTTATAAAATAACAAATAGTAATAGAACTGCATATGTTGGACTAACACAACAAAATGCAGGTAATAGAACAGTGGCAAGCTCAGCGGTAGAATTATCTAGTAGTAATGAATGTATGTTTCCAGTTGTAGAAGAAAAATTTATTAAATTAGTTGACTCAGATATTTTTAGAGAAATGACTGTTCAACTTCAATGTAAAGTAAAGGACACCTGTACAATGTATATTAATAGAATGCATAGGACTAGTAATAGTTCGTGGAATGGTTACACTACAAGTTTAATGTGTGTTGAAGAACATGTTTATGATACAATTAAACAAAGTGGAAATATTATGGAAATATCTTATTAAATAAATGAATGTAAATACAATTCCTCCAATGCATTTGTTTATTTCGTCAAGAAACGCGATAAAACAAAATCCATTAAATAAATCACACGATTTTAGTTTGGAATTTACTGACCCGATTAAACTTAAAAGGGGTGAAAGACACTTTATTGCTTTATCTAAAATAATTACTATATCTTATTCATGGAGAAATATAAAAAAGGTATATAATAATAATACATTAAAGTTTAAGAAAACAACGGATAGTTCTTGGACAACTATCACTATTCCTGATGGTATGTTTAATTATACTGATATTAAAAATTATATTGAAAGTTATATTGGTAAAGACTTTAACCTGTATTTTGATACAGCATTGTCTAAAGTTATTTTTATTTTACCACAAAACTATGAATTAGATTTATCTGAAGGTAATTTTGCAGATCTTTTAGGTTTTGATAAAAAACAATACTCTGATACATCTAATATTGGTCAAAATGACCCTAATATTACTAGAGGAGTTGATTGGTTACATATTCATTGTAATGTGACAAGTTCTGATAATGAACATATGAGATCAGATGTTCTTCATGCAATATCATTAAATGAATTATCAGTACGTTTTCCTTTTTCGGAAGCAATTACTAATCCAAATTACCATGAAATAAATGTATCGGAAATTAGAACATTACGTATTTACATAACAGATGGAGATTATCGACCTGTTGATTTACATGGTAGTGATGTAGCATTAGATTTACTTTTAAAACATATTAGTAGCGAAGAATAGTATCATTAATTACATGTATATTAATTAATGATGCAAATATTTATCTAAACGTTTGGTACAATAATTTTAGGTTTATTAATTAGTTGTCTTGTTATAGGTGTATACACACCTTTGTTATAGGTGTATACACACCTTTACTAGAAGAATCAGTTTGTCAGTCGTTTCTACTTGCAGTATCAACATCAACATGAAGCAAACGAAACTGTAAACACAAATTATTTTCATCTATATATATACTTTTTACTAAAATTGTTGGTGAAACATTAATATAACAGTCTTGAAGATCTTTGTAATCAATTGGACTATCTTCTTCATCAACAAAATTAACTTTCATTTTACCATTATACACCTGTAATGGCGCATATAATACTGGGTAATTCTTATCTTTTGGGTAAAAAGTTTTGAAAGTAATTTTACCGTTTTTGTGAATTTCTTTTTATGAACTTGTTTTACTCTTTCCTTATGCTTGTATAAAAACTTAGCACATTTTGTTTCGATACCCTTCAAACATTGAATAAATAGTTCTACTTCTTTATTAATATATTCATCACTTATAGATTCTTCATCATCACTATCATCACTAACTTCAAAATCTTCATCGTCATCATAACCTTCACTAGGTTTAAAAGATACAATTGGTTTTGAATTAAGACGTAAAGGAAGCTCCATATTGCCATATTCAGCACTTTTTTGAATTCCATAACTAAAGACATCATTAAGTTTAAATATGACGTCTGATTTTATTTCTCCATCATTGTATCTAATTGGAATAATTTCATAACAGCTTTCTTGCCCATCTTTTGTTTGTGTATACGTTAACGGTTGTTTAAATTTTATTTGCGATTCAGCATCAAATTTATTAAGATCGATGAAAGATTGCGTTGCCATTTTTTATTAATAGCAAGATTTTTTAAATTAAAATAAATTAAAATTTTTGAAATTAAAAAAAAAAAAATTATAATTTTAATTTGTAAATTCTACAATAAATCAATCCAAATACTTGCCCAGATAATGATGATTTCTTTTGTAATGTTGTTGATAATGATTTTGGTAAAGAGTACATGTATCCGCGCCCTTTGTTGTGATCATTATAAAAACGCCCACAGGCGTCATGAAAAGCTGCATGTATATACATTAACTCAGTCACGCCAGACGCTTCTACAAATGTTAATTTGAGTATATGCTCTAATAATCTAGTACATAATCCATGGTCGGGACCAACAAACCCCATATTACTACCATGTGATTTAATTATTTCCATTATATCTAAGGTATCATTGAAATACCAATAATACAGGTAATGATAAACCATGGCTGACTTAATTAATTGTGCATTTAAATCAATACAATTATATTTCAGTTGTAGTTTTTTAACAATATCATTATAATTTACCCGTGCCCATAATGCAATTTGGGTTGGTTTTGGCGATTTTTAAACAATTTTCTTTTCCATTTATTTTACCAATAATAAAATGAAAAGTAAAACCACGTAATTGCCTTGATTTTAATCATATTAATAATGAATTAAGTGAACATATTGTTAACGAATTAACAAACTTGTATATAAATTATCATAAAAGATCATACAGCTATAAACACACCTATAAACATTTTGAAAGAATGCATACAGGTCTTACTTTAACATCAATAGGTCTTAGCGTAATAGGTAGTGTAATTGGAGGAATAACGTTAAATCCAATTATTTTAGGCTGTTTAAACGGATCAGGTCTTCTCCTTCAAGCTATGATTAAACAACGAAAATATGAATCAAAAGCCAGTGAATGTAAGATTGCCTATATGTCTTATCAGAAAATTTTAAACGAAATAAAAACGTATTTGAGAGGTGGCGAATATGATAATGAAAAATTTATTACTAAATTACAATTACTTGATGACCAAATTACTGAGACAAGCCCAATTGTGGATCGTTTTAAAAAGAAATGGGCTAAAGTTTTTTCGGCCACCCCAAATATAGTAAAGAAAAAGGTTTCAGTTACTATAAATAATATAGATGGTAACTAATATAAAATAAAAATTTTCAAATAATTTAAATAAAATATTAAAATTAGTAAATGAAGGAAAGTTCTTTAAGAACCTTGCATTATAATAAATACGTGTGTGAACATAATAACTACAAATATCTGTGTAAGTTATGCAAAAAAGATGTAAAAAGTTCTCTATGTGAACATAATAATCAAAAGAATTATTGCAGGGAGTGTAAAAAACTTGGTGTTGCTGGTGAATCAAAAGTTTGTGAGCACATGTTTATAAGAAATTTTTGTAAGATATGCAAAAAAGATGGTGTTGGTGGAAAATACGTGTGTGAACATAATAATTCAAAATATGTTTGCAAGGAATGTAAAAAAATCAATAATGGCGGATCAAGCCTCTGTAAACATTTATAACAAAAAAGATACTGTAAGGAATGCAAAGATTATTTATTGTAAGTTTTTTATACTTATAATAAATGGTTGAATTAACTTATTGCCTAAAAGATCGCCGAAAAACTGGAAACAGAAATGTTGAGATTACAACAAAAACTTGTACTACTAAAAATGGTAAAAAAGTTATGCGAAGAGTAATGAAATCTATTTGTACTGTATGTGGTAAAAAGAAATCGCGTTTTCTTCCAAATACTGGGGCTGTTCCACCTGGTATTGCAGCATTAAAAGGAGAAAGCACTAGAAAAAGAAAAAGAAAGACTACTAAAAAAGGTAAAGGATTAATACTAGGCCCCAATAGTCCTTTGAAAGGAATTCCAATACTTGGCGATATTTTTTAATCGCCTTAATAAAAGAAAACCTTATTAAAATGCGAATACCAAAGAATATTGAAAAAATATGGACTCTTGGTTTAGAACAACTTTATGAACAATGTTACCAAGGGAACGACACTATTTTTATAAGATGGAGCAAAGGATTAAGATTAATTACATTTCTTATTAATAATAATTACCTTTATAAAAAATTTAAGCAACATATTAAAACAAAATTACGACTAGTTATTACAGGCCCTGAAAATGCATTAAAACTTGATGATGAAATAATTTATATTAATTTACCAACAAATGGAATACAAAGAACAGATACATTACAAATATTAACAAATTCGGAAAGTGTAGATATAAATGAAGAAATAAAAAATTTAGAAAACACGTGTGATAGTCTGTATGGAATTATTAAAATGTTAGTTAAAAATAAATTAAAACAAGACAATATATCCTACCATACTTCTAAATGTAAATTACGCCACAAAGATCAACATTATTTATGCAAATCATTAAAATGTCAATCACTCAAAAAATATAATGTTTCATGGCAGTTACTTATTAAATTATATCAATATGATATAATTAATTGTAATTTATTAGTATACTTTGTTGCGAAGTATTTACCAGATAAATTATTAAATATTAATGAAGATAATATAAGACATACAATTAATAATTTACTTCCAATTAGAATAAAATATACAATTGATTCATCATTAGAATACCAAGGGCCGTTCATAATTAAAAACAATGTATGGTGCCCGAATAGTACGATAAAAAAATCATTTGATGACCCTGTTGGTAAATTAATTTATGACGCTCATAATGCAAAAATTTATAAAACATATAGAAATCTAATAATAAATAAGCATGTATGATCCAAATACAGGAATGATAATAAAAACAAAATTTGGTGATCTTGATACTAGAGACTACATTGATGTTACTGGTGCTTCAATAGACTTGCATAAACTTATTGGAAAATTACCAAGACCTAAAAAAGGTTTTACAGTACCTGGTTATAACTACGCGGGGCCTTATAATCCATTAGATAAACAATTAAAGTATGAGCCAAATACTGGCAAAATTATTAAATTTAATCAAAAACCGACTGGTAAGACGGATGCTGTTGCAGCACAACATGATATAGACTATTCTTTATGCGAAAAAAAATCTAATCCAAAACGTTGTAAATTAAAAGCAGATGGTAAAATGCTAAAATCACTAGATGCAATTCCTTATAAAGACCGCCAATGGGGTCATGCTGGAATACGCGCGATTACGGCGGCTAAGAAAAAACTTGGTCTAGGTATAACTGGTGGTGATATTGTTAGCCCGCCTTTTGGTTACGAAGACGCCTATGGACGAACTACTGACCCATTATATTGGCAGGCTGTTAGTGATGAACTTTTTAAACAACAATTAAAATCTTTAGGAGGGGGAAAAAAACCCGCCGAAAGAAACAAAAAAGACGCAAAAGGTAGCTCGAGTTATAGCTGAAGAAATGCATAAACCAATTATAAGAAAATTTAATAAACGTATGGTGTGGGCGCCTGATATAGATGATACCTGGGCTGCTGATTTAGTAGATATGAAAAAATTTAGCAAAGACAACATCAAAGATGGTAAAGAGTACAAGTACATTCTTATGGTTATTGACATTGTATCCAAATATGGCTTTGCAGCGCCCGTTACTGATAAAAAAAGGTGAAACAATTGCAAATGAATTCACTAAGATATTAAAAAAGACAAAACGTATACCTAAAAATATATGGGTGGATAAAGGCAAAGAATTTTACAACGCTAGTATGAACAAATTAATGAAGGAACATAATATTAATATGTACTCAACTGAGAATTTAGAAAAATCTAGTGTTGTTGAAAGATGGAACCGAACTATTAAACAAAAAATGTGGAAGGAATTTACTACACGAAATTTAGTAAAAGACCCCAAAGGAGCTAAAGACCTACAGCTCAAAGAACGGCCTTTACATCGTTATATATTATTTTTACCAAAAATTATTAAGGATTACAACAATACTATTCATTCAAGTATTAAAATGACCCCTAATGAAGCAATAAAACCTGTTAATCACGATAAAGTATTATATAACCTATACCAAAAAAGACGTGGTAAAATTCGTTTTGAAACACCGCAACAAGCAACTCAACGTGAAAAGCGAAAGCAAAAACGTTTATTAAAAGTTGGTGATAGAGTTCGAAAATCACAATTTCAAGGCGTTTTTACTAAAGGTTATGAAAATAATTGGACGCAAGAAATATATGTAATTGACAAAGTATTGTATACCAAACCAATTACATACAAAATTAAAGATTTAGAAGGAGAAGAAATATATGGTTCATTTTATCGTGAAGAACTATTACCAACTAAGTTTTAAAAACATTTGGGCGCGGTTCTTTATGAAACCAACCATAAGGAATAGTATCAATACCATTTGGAAGAATATTAAATTTAGTATAGTTACCATTAAATGCTATTTTTGATACTTTTTCAGAATATACTTGGTGTTTATAGCTTCGAATAACTGGCATTGTCTTATGAACTATATTATCATGGTCTAAACATTTTTCATAATCGCCCATAGTAACATCATTTTCAATAACAGACTTTTTAATTCCTTTACACTTTTTAAAAATAGCATTATCTGATTTATGCATACAATCAATTTCAAAAGTATATAATTTTGCACCAAGTCCTATAAATTTTAATATTCTATGCCCACCTGTTTCTATTTTTACAAAACCTGGAACTTTTTTATTTTGTTTTTTAATACTTTTAATTTGATTTTTAGTCATACCTTTGAAAATCATATGGTTATTTGGTACAACAAACAACAACAACAAATCGTTTATTTCCACAATCTTCAAAACATAAATAAATTAAATATTACATGAGTAGGACAGAATTATAGTGGTTGGACACCTGAAATAACTATAGGGAAGCTAATCTAGTCAGGTGCCCATTCCATTTTAAGTAAATAATTTTGGTATATTTGAGACATCAAACCATTTACTTAAATCTGGCTTTATGTCTTCGTAAATATTTCTATTCTTTACCTCAATTAGTAATGAATCAGTATCTGAAAAACATAATCTACTACTATCACCTGGCCATTTTTTCTTTACACACTCATAATAAAATTTATACATATCCAACTTAGAAAGATCAAGAATACTAAAACCTGTATAAATTGGTTTATTCATATGAAGTTCAGTCTTATCTAATCTAACTGTAATTAAATCATCTGAAATTATTGTAAAACCCGCAAAATTAGTTTTATTAGCAATAGTCCACATTTTATCCTGACTTGTTATTACTTCGACATTAATACGATTTCTTATATTTTCCATTGATTTTCCAAAAACTGAATTATTCATAAGCTTAAAAAAATGTTTTTCAAATTCACTATTACCATCTCTAGCACGAAGTTGTGTATTATGATCAATATATGGTCCTATCTAATTCTTTTCTTGAAATTTAATACCTCTATGAATCTTTTTTAACTTCAAACCGTTATCAAGACATAATTTTAACATCTTATAATGAATAACATAATTATATTTATTCCATAAATTTGGTACTAATTTTGGAACCTTAGACCCACCCACTTGTAGCAATTCTGGTGCAAAAGGAAGATCACAATGTTCATTATGAATATCAACTGGGTAATCAAGGTCCACTTCAAGTATACATCCTTCCCCCTCAGTATAAACAAATTTAAACCAATCATTTAACTCAGCATTATTCATCCATTTAAAATCACTTACTGGAAGACTCTGCTTCATAGCATAACCATAAAGATTATTTTTATCAACGTATATACTTTCTAATCTCTGACTACAACACACCTGTATATCATTATCACCCACAGTTTCTATACTACATTTAGAATGGCTTCCATCATACTCTTGAAATTCTGTTTTACGTTTTGGAACAATACTAAGTCCGCCCCTAATTCCACGTTCTATCATAAGTAACATATCAATATCAGTTAAAAGATCTAGCTCTTGTCTTGTAAACTTAAATAACGCATCCCATGCTAACACCCAGGTGTTGTATAATACCATGCTGGATCAAGACTGTACTCCCTTTCACATGTGCTGCGAAATGACTCAAAAACATCTGCGAGAATTAATGTATCAGTTTTAAGATAAAGATCATGGTACTCTTGCATAGATTTAATTTTAAATACTTTCCAAACTTTTCGCGCGTGTGTGTAGTCACCTTCGGTAATTGCTTTACCATTTAATTCTGAATAAAACTTATCTTTTGATGGTAATTTAGTTTCATATAATTTTTTGAAATCATTCATGTAGTCATAAGGATAAACACCTTTACTTGTTAACAAAATAAATTGGGTGTCATCTGGATAAGCATTACTTAATTGCGTAAACCTCTCTCTTAATATTTTAGTTTTTTTAGCAATACAAGTAGTACAATCCTTACATTGATATTTTGAATAATACAGGTCACAATTTTTACACTCCTTACAATCATTACATTTACCATACTTTACATCACTATTACACAAATCACAGACTGTACACTTTTCACAATTGGCACACTTAGTACATTTAGGGTTTTTTGAAAAATTAAGATAATACTGACAATTAACACATCTTTTCAAATTACCACAAAGACTACATTTATTACTCTTAGAACAATCTTGACAATCATTATTTTTATTACATTTAGACAAAATATTACAAAAATTACACTAATTGCACTCATCACATCTTGAAGTTATTTTAGCTAAATTATTAGCAAGACTTGATAACCCACTATTCATAAATTTAAATGAATCAATAAACCTTAACTCTCTATAATTATAAGTTGTTTTATTCTTTATTTCATCATAAAAACTACCAATAAGAATTGGTTTAGTAAATGAAATATATTTCTCTTCAGTATTAGGAATACACCTTATCATACCTTCTGTTTCAGCTAACTCCTTAATAAATAAATGTGAATCATACCCAGATAAATTATGAAAATATACAGGAATAAATTTTGGCAACTTATAGTTTAAATTACAATCCATATGCGTCGCGCCTCTAAATAGACCAGTTAAATGGCAATGATCTCTAACTTTATACCTTAGATTCTTCTTTTTCTTATTTTTACCTTCTTCAATAGCGTCGCCTTTATTACCTTCAAATTCTTTTCCACAAATATGACAATGTGTTGCAACTTTATAATTAATATTATCTTCTTTTGTCATTTTCATAGGTACTGGATTAAGAAATTTAGTAAAAATATTGTAAACATTTTCTTCAAGAATTTTAACAAAATTTTGGGCTATAGTTAAATTATTAATACGATCAGGCCCAACCAATATTGTCTTTGATTTAAAAACTTCTTCATCAAATGATTTAAAATGAATACAAAATCCTGATGGAATATGTTTATGTGTCTTCACAGTTTTCATTTCTACTGTATCGTTATTAACATCATTAACAGTAATTTCCTCTTCTATTTCTTTAGTAATACTTTCACTATCAGCGCAAATAACAAATGGTAAATGCATCGATCTATGATAGTTTCTAAATTTTAATTTTGAACCTGCTTCTGGCATATGTATAGTAACGCTTTTATGTAATGAACAATACTTCATATGATTATTAAGAAGGGTTTCAGTTGTAAAAGAATTCATACAACGATAGCAAAAATATCTTTTACCTTTATTTTTACTCTTTTGTTTAGATATTAATCTTGATATATCCTTAATCCAAGAATAATTATTATATCTACCCATTTCAGAAGAATGATAAAATAAATTAATAATGTATCTTTCCGAACACTCAGTTACCCTCATTGAATAAATTGTTTTAGTAAAATCATTATATGAAAAAACATTTATACCATATTTAAAATTATTTTCTTCAATCTTATCAATATCTTTAACACATACCGGAAAATTAATTCCACTCCAATTTAATTCCTTTGCAGAAGACTTCATCTTTTCTGTAATATTATGATGATGATTATAAGAATCTGGGTATAATGCAGATATAACAGCCCACTTAAAACATTCATTATCTGTATTTTTAATATTTATAATTGCTTTCTTATTCCTTATATAATCAGGTAATTTTAAATAAGCATTACCTTTTAATGGATTAGTTGGTACAAAATGAATATCAAAACTTTTAACATCATTTATCACCCAACCACTAGTATCATTATTAAAAACAGTTTCATATTTATCTATCAAATCAGCTATAATTTTAGGATAAATTCTAGTATTTCTAGTTGTTGCATGGTATAAAAATAGTTTAGAATGAATTCTAAATTGCCGTGTTTTAATCGACCCATCATTAATATCTTCTTTAGTAAAATCACCCTCCACATAAAATTGCACTTTCATATTAGTGGGGCCATATTCCTTATTATACTCACGAAAACGTTGAGTAAATGCTCTTTGCACAACATGTTTAATATCTTTAAAAAATAATTCAAGATCTTTATATCGCGTTTTATCAGACATTATTTGTATAGATAAATGGTGTAAAAAACCCTTAAGATAGGACTTTTGATATTCACCAAATAATAAAGGATAATTTTGTTTGCTCATTTATTTATAACATTATTTTAAATTTTTTAAATTAAATTAATTTATTTTTACTTCATCTTTTGAAAAATCTTTTAAAATGCAATTTCTGGCCCATCATCAATTATTTCACAAAATAATTCATCAACATCCCAGCGCGCTTCACAATGATGTTAAAAATGTTATTAAAAAAGATATTAATAAAGACATTTTTAACAATTAAGAAAAAAATCATTGCATCATTTTTAAATCTTTGATGATT
>JAOBYH010114656.1:0-11176 GCA_025403525.1 Umimayanthus kanabou
GAAAAACAAATTCAAACACTCAAGCTTGCGAGATTCATCCATTTCATGCGATTCAAGGAAAATCCATTGCCTGACTCTTGAATTCAACGTTAAATTTCACTCGAAGAAATGATATCGCTATTATTTTTCTCGTGAAATTCAACGTGGAATTCCCTCGTCAGGCAATGGATTTTCCTATAGAATTCTGTTTTTACTATATTTGGCATGACACACGCAAAGAAAACGTCCAATCAGCTTTCTGTACAGCGTTTTTCACATGTTCAAATATCACCAATCAGCATCTAGTATAGAACTACCCATCCACTCAGAGCACGAGCACTGAAATGGGTTCCAAAGTGCGTGGTTCAGGAAATAACGGTGACTTGGGGCGCTTTATACGGATTTAAGTATTTCCGCTTGCCGAATGGAACGGATCCATTTATCTCCAAGTCAAGTCAGGTGCTCAGGTACACACGATTGATAGAATGTCATTCATGGAATGGAATACCATATTTTGTCCAGTCGGTGACTGAGACCGAGAAATCTTTCAAATGGAACACGATATTTTCGAAATTTTCGGCGTTTCCACTTTCGGGACAAGCTCAAAAGGTTGTCCCACATTTTCGGAAATGTTTGCCGGAAATTGACGTGTTCCATTTGATTTCCAACCAGAATTATCGAAAATTTTGCCACAATGAAAGCGCCTAAGTCTCGATTTTTAAATTTGTTTTTTACTTTAATTAAAGCTTACCGTTTGTTGATTTGGCAAAAAACAAACTGAGAATAGCTCGATCATGAGTAAATGGGATACTATAATTCTTGTTTTTGTATACTGAAAGTTTTGCTCGTTCGTTTTCCAAAGTTTCACAAATCGTGAAGAAAATACGCACGCCGCGCTTTCTATGAATTACTCCATATATATTTATGTAATTCAGCATGAAAATAAGCTTTGAGAAGTAGAACTAGGAAGAGATGTCAGCTAAGTTAAGTAGGAAAGTAACGGGCCATGTTAACTTACCTACCATTTCATTGCCTGGTGTTTCTTGGTTGTGTTCAGTTGAATTGTTGGGTACTGTTGAACGACGCCGTAATTGCGGGTGTTTTGGAATGGTGTTAACTTGCTTCAAAAGTTTTAGAAGTTGCAGAATACGTATTTACTCCAATTGCAATGATAGACACACAAGTAAATGGGTGTGATTGAAAAGTATTTATTGTATTTCATAAATTCTAAACAGTGCAACTGCTGAAGACGTCTAAAGCAATGAATGCCAAACAGTTATAGTCATACAGTCATACTGATAGTTATCAAGAACATGAACGCTTGTGTGTTAAGTTTTCGTCAACTTGTTTGAACGTGTTTAATTCAACAGGACAGAGATTAAGTGAAACGCATTTATCCTGACTGCTGTAAAGTATGGTGTCATTTCTATACAATTGACTGTTTCGTTTATCCGAAGTTTGACTTTGTATTGTAACCCATTTTAGGTGGTATCAGAGCAAACGGAACTCATCAAAGCCAACGGCGAGACACAGCGGAAAGCCGTCCGGACAGCTTACCAAACACTACTTCCATCACAGAAGCCATAACGTTTGTACACAACCTCGAAGTCACTTGAAGTCCGTTTGATTGACCGTGTTCCGAAATAGGAACACATTCGGGAAGATTTCTAAATACTCGCTCGAAGGCTTACACAATAAAACAAGACGGCCACGAAATTTGACCCGAAAACGACTATGCGAACTCCTGTCAAGAATTTGGTTGTACCAAAAAGTCGTAATCGAAGTCGTACTCGTTAAATCTAAAGGTCTCAAATAACTGCGTCAGAGCTTTAGACATACAGTTTGTTCTGTATGTTTTGAAAGAGGCGTAATTTTGTTGAAGGAAACAAAGTTTTTGCTCCACAAATTCATGTTCGGGAACACGACCAGTCGAACGCACCCTTGGTTGGTTTTAACACTTTGTAGCTACTGCTGTGAGGGGCCAGTCGTAACAAGCTATGGTTTCGAGTTGGGAGTTCGTGTGAAGCTTGCAGGTGTTTACTGATCTTCCACTTGATTCGAGGTTTGCTTTATCAGAAAACAAAATCCAACGCATTAGCGTACTATTTATACACCAACACCAAGCGAGACAGCACCACATATGCTGTGAAGTTCCTTCCACTCTTCCGCTCGTTCACAAATCTACCTGAGTATTTTAAGTAAAGGTTTCTGAAAACGTCCTGCGATCAAAGGGCCGGGTTGCGTTAGCTTCCCAAAATATCGACTGCGCAGACTCGGCCTTATCTTGTCCCCGCAGTTGATGTAACAAAGTATTAGCACGTATCAGGCTTACCAATTACTCATGCGTTACCGAGCTTGTACATTCTCGATCTCAGATGTAAATAGGTGTTTATAAACATATAATCCAACCACACTAAGTTTTTGTTGGATTCAAAAAGCCTGAATTCAACATAAACTAATTCACTTAGTTATTTTTCAAACAAAATCCAACCAAGTTTGTCTTGACAGAAGAACAAATTCTTGTAGATTATTGTTTTGTATAGTTTCAACGCATAGTTCATTCTATTTGTATATTAGTTTGAAGATATTTTTTACTGTAAATAATCAGTCTCAGAAACAGAGACCTGTACAGTTTAAGTAGAAACTGAATATTCTTGTGCTCTCTTGAGAATGTAGAAAAGAAACGGTTAATTGTTCGATTGGCAAAGTTAGTACTTTTACCGCAGCTTTTGTGATCGGTCGGATTCGGCATTATTTATTAATCACCAAATTAGGAGGATTTCCTTGCGTTTTGCGAGCGCTAATCGAACTAGAATACTGCAGTTTATCTGTAGAAACAACAGATACACGAGAGTATTTATGATTTTCCTATGACTTTTACCATATAAAGTACGCTCAGTTTAAATGGTTGGTTTTATATTCAATTATAATGAACTTAGTAACAACTTATTCGTCAGAAAGCTCATTCAGATGGCATGTTATAGCTTTAAACGTGATTCTCTTTTAGATTCGTAAAGGTTCTGGGTTCATAAAAAACAAACGGCCCTTGTTCACACTCGTGACTGAGAATCCAATACATTCAAACAGTGAGTTGCATTTTGTTTGGCGTGGTCTACATTTTTTTCCTTTCGTATTTTTTTAAGTGAATATCTATACCGTTGAGATTAATGTGTTTAAACAAGTCATCAATGTACCGTTTAGATACAAAGTGATTTTGAGTAGAGTTCCAATTTTGACTTGTTTATTGGGTCTTTGCAGCGCTTTCCATTGGCCCGAGAGAGCTGGTAGGCGCGCGCGCATTTTTCCCACCACTGAACAGCAGAGTTGAGCTGGGTGCTTCCCATTGGCCCGAGAGAGCTGGTAGGCGCGCGCGCATTTTTCCCGCCACTGAACAGCAGAGTTGAGCTGGGTGCTTCCCATTGGTCGAACAGAGCTGGTAGGCGCGCGCAACAGCAAAACTCGGCGGCAGGGCCAGATTGGACAGAACCAGGGCCAATAGCTATCGCTTTCCATTTGAGAACTAACCGATCGAGCCGACCATACCGAGGAAATTGGAAAGCGCTGTAGTTTTGACCCAGGTTCGCAACAACAGATGAAACCGGAAAGATTCAATTCTGAAATTTTGCCAACTGTAGAACCTCGTTGAACCTGATCTTCCGGAGTTTGCGTTTCACAACTCGTTGAAGTTGGTCTTGGTGCTTTGCAGAATAGTGATATATATACATCCAAAGTAGTCATGTGAGAAGACTTGACTTTCATATTTGGGGATCAAAACCGGGTTAACAGCGCAACGATCTATAGAACACTGTGTTGTTTAGTATACTCGAAAACAGTGAGAAACATAAGTTTGGTTTTTTTGTGTTGGTAAGTGTCGCAAAATACATTGCAAGTACTGGACTTGCAAGCTTTGGTCGACCTTGTGGTTGCGTCCAGTTTGCAGTTAACTCTATACGTATTTTATTTTGAGAATACCTAATATTTATTGACGATTATAGCCGAACCCAAACCAGTTTCGGCAAGCGAACACAATGATTTATTTTAGTATTCCGATTAACTTTAAAAAATATTGTACAAAATATCGTTGTAAAACTGACAAGAACAAGAGAAAATAAAAGAAATCAGCTACATACTTTTTGTGTGGACTATTGGGTATAACTAAGATACTGAACAGTAAGATTGAGAAAGCTAACCACTACGCATTAAGAACACTCTTAAAACTAGGGAATTCTGTTGACTACGAGTCTTGCCTCAAGCTGACCTCCCTGGAACCGCTAAAGCAAAGGCGCATTGAACATGTACGAACTTTATTTTTAATTCTACGTACTAAGTGGTCCATCCTACATAAGTTTTTCCCTTATAACTTAAGAGCCAGTAAGCTAAATGTTAAGCAGCTTTCGTACAACAACTTATACATACACAATCATTCCACTACATTATCTCTCACTTCTGGAATCTTCTACCTAGTGCAGCCAAAGCGTCAACTACAGTGTCCCAGTTTTGTAACTACATCTAAAAAAGCTTGACTCTCGGAATCTCCTTGTTATAAATGTCTGTAATACCTAGCAGCCATATTCCTTAAATTCTTAGCATTTATCGTATCACTTCTTAGTATTTTTAATTGATAAATTCTTCAGTGTGTGTACGCGCATTTTGTAAATAGTTTTAGATTAACCTCCCCCCCCCCCCCTGGCCCTAGCAAATCGTTATAGTATTTTTTTCACACTTACTTTGTATGATATGTTCTAATTGTTTTTCTTATAGTCGAGCGTTTTTTAACATGAGCCCCCAAGTTGGCTCGGGAATAAGGGCAACCTTTACCAACGTTGTCGATTAAAAATAAAATATTGTATAGTATTGTATTGCATTTTGTTGTACTGTACTGTACTTGTACTGTATTGTATTGTATTGTATTGTATTGTATTGTATTGTATTGTATTGTATCGTTTTGTATTATATTGTATTGTATTGTATTGTATCGGGTAGCTTGACTTATTTCAAGTGAGGGAGATGGGAAGGGGGACTTTATCCGAACTTTTTGGGTGGATATCGACTCTTCAGAGCCCTGGGGAGAGCGAAGGGCAGATAATATCGGAACTTTTGGGGGATAGTTTTTGGAGTGAGGGGAGGGGAGACGTTTTGAGTGGTTATCTCATTCTTTTTTGACTGAGGGGAGAGGAGAGAAGAGACTGTTTGGGTGGATATTTTATTCTTTTGGACTGAGGGGAGGGGAGACTTTGTGTGGATATTTCGTTCTTTTGGACTGATGGGAGGGGAGACTTGGTTATCTCATTCTTTTGAATTGGACTGAGGGGAGAGGGAGATGAGACTTTTTGGGTGAATGCTTTATTCATTTGGACTGAGGGGAGAGGAGAGTTTTTATATTTCATTCTTTTAGACTGAGGGAGGGGAGAGAAGACACTTTTGGGTGGATATTTCATTAGAAGGGAGATATGAAGCTAAACCACGTGGAAATGTTTTTTGCTGGTATTTTGATTCTTAAGGTACTTGCACCAGCTAAAGTTCATTCAAGGACAAAGTTTACAAATGATAATATTTTGTTTTTATCAATATTTTAATATCTAAAATTTTATAATGACAGCATTTGTCGTTTGGATATAAGAGCATTTGAGGGATTTTAAGAGCAGCTGTTTGTAAATATCGACTATGACGCGCATCTTTAAAAAAAGAAAATCCTTCAGAGTTTGTGAGACGGAAGGTCTTGATGAACTGTTAGCAGACAGCAAGAGAATTTTACATGATTTTGCTCTGTTTATACTCCTACTCTGTGGAACTGGCAGCTAACTAACATCAAGAACTTGGCTTTCTTGGACGTTTTTAACTCCAGCTCAAGACCTGGCTTTTTAACAAGATATTCCTTTAGGTTTTAACTGTTTTGACATTTTAGCTTTTAAATTTTATTCATAATATTCCCGTTTCTTTAACTGTGTTAAGCATTCTTGTCTTCTAATTTTTTTAGTTTTAAACATACTAATGCAAAGCGCTGTGAAAATATAAAAGTATTAGTGTTAATATTATGTGTGTGACAACTGTTGCACTGACAACTATAAACTCGGCCTTATTGGTAAGTGGACGTATATTCGTCAAAAGGTTGACAAGAAGCTTTGACGATAATTGCCGCCGATGTCCGTCTGTTTTTCCCTGAGTATGCAGGACCGAGCGGCGATCTCAGCGTTTGGTGTCTACTGGACCGAGCGGCGGTCACTACGGTCTGGGTAAGAGTTCCGGGAGTACGTACGAGTTCAGCACGCTGGGGATCAGTTATTGGCAATAATAAAACGTACAGATCCTTTTTCGTAGTATTTTAGGGTTTGTTTATAGCTGGATCACGCGGCGAGGAAGAACTCAAGAAACGCTCGCTCTCCCCGAGTCTCGGGATTCGTCAGTTAAACTTGATTTAAATCATTAATAGATCGTTCCAAGTTTTGGTCGCTGAACATAGTGTATTTTTGACATGCATTCCAAGATTTGCCATTCGAACGCGGAGTCAGAAGGACGTGAGACTACGTAGCGAGAAATATAAACTCGAGAACAAGAATTTGTCGGCGTTCGAACACGGAGTCGCGGGAAGGACGTGAGACCACGTGGCGAGAAATATAAGCTCGAGAACAAGAAGCACTCGTTTCCCTTTGCATTGAATCATGCGTGGTATTCACAGCTTTCATATTTGCACACGGTCACGTTTTCGACTTTCGGGTTATCCAAACGTTAATCACTGTAACCGTGTTCATATAAAACCCCCAAACTTCCCATAAGTCAATTCAGATTCGCTATAAACAAAAATAGAAACTCAATTACTTGAATTACATTATGCAGAGATGAAACTCTAAGTTCTAAATTGTATACTGCGCGACCTCCCTGAGGGGATATAAAGCGACGTTTGAACGACTCGTCTCCTCCTTAATTCATTGAAAACCCACTTACAGAAATCAAATTTTTAATTACAGCCATAAAACCTGGTGCAAAAAAATAGATTACCATTCTGAAGAGGAATTTGATCCTGTTCCCCCAATGAGTACGGAAAGGACTGTGATAAAGATGGTACCTGGGACGAACTTATACCATTGATTTTAATGTAGTTTGTGCAAATCTGGGATACTAGCAAGCAAACGAAAAGTCCTTGCTGACAAATACCAAAAGTGAATAATAACCAACTTCAAAAACTACTAAAAACTTGGGGAATGAGGTGCTAAACCTTCATACACCTGCAGTATATATATATATATATATATATACCTTAGCAGCTGACAACACTTTGGTGAGTCGCGGTGTAAACGTCCAAAAAAACTACTGGATCACCACTGGAAGCGTGGGCAGCACTTCAATGACCACGTGGTTACTACTAGTACTAATCCAGCTTATCAGCACCAGCTCCGGTTCTGTCAGAGACATGTGCTGTGCACGAAGAGCGTCCGGTTTGACTCTGTTTTATCATTATGGTTTTGCTGTCACGATCACAGCTCAGACTAGTTGCTTATCTATCTGCTTTCGTTGTGTTGTTTGTGGCGTTTAGTTCAGTTATCATAAACGACTTGGAGGCCAGTTTAACTGCACAAAGTGACGTGCACGTCTGGAAAAACACAAGCACGCAAAGTGATATGTTCAGCAAGACATCCAAGGATGCTCTTGAGACTTTTGGTACATTCCGAGACATCAACGAACAAGACACCAAGACGTTAGGAATGTACTTTCGTACTGTAAGCCCACGAGTTACAAATACTGAAGATAAATCTTTGAATCCTGTACAACCGTTTTCAACTAGCTGTGGAAATGAGAATATCTTAGTCGTTTTAGTTGCGTCCGACCCAAAAAGGTTTGATAGGAGATCAACTATACGACAAACTTGGGGTAAGCGGTTTATGACACTTTTGTCAGCCATGCGTTCTCGCTGGTCTGAAGCAATGGAGGGGAAAGACCCTGTTAGAGTAGTGTTTCTTCTAGGACTAAGATCTGATTCCCGGCTACAGAGCGCAGTTGATAAGGAAGCTTTTGTTCATCGCGATATAGTCCTGGGAAATTTTCAAGATCATTACCGCAACCTGACATTGAAAACGCTGGTGGGACTGAAGTGGGCTTGCTACAACTGCAAATCTGCAAGATACGTCTTAAAGACTGATGATGATGTATTTGTAAATATTTTCAAACTGATGGAATGGCTTGTTAAGAATCCACGAAGTAAGCTGTACACAGGAACTTGCAAAGGAGGGTCGCCGGTTATCAGAAATCCAGCCCACAAATGGTAAGGCAATGTCTGACCTTCGAGGTTAGTTTCTTCTCAGATGTGTTGTTTATACCGTGTTTATTTGTCTTCAGTTGTTGTTTTTAGAAATATATATGATACATGATACTAGGAAGACCGGAGCATGTATTTGGTTGAACACTGAAAAGTAATGTAAAGGAAACTGAGAAAAGTCTTGAATCTGTGTCGGCAATGATACTCCCTCAATACATAGAAGATATTTACAAGGTACGAATATTTGAACTCATTTTGTTCAAGTCGCCGTGTAATGTTGCTACTTTACACTCAAGGCAAATAATAATACAGACAATAACACGAGTTTTAGGAAATCTTTGGAAGTATTTGGAAACTGACCGAAAAAGGTTTTCAGAAAGTTTTCTACGACTTTTGAACATTTTCTGAAAATATTCGGAAATCACTTTTCAGATATTCCGCGGAAAATCTTCAGTGAAGGTCAAAACGTTTTCAGAAAATTTTTGACAGTTTTTGACAATTTTAGGAAAATCTTAGCAAATATAAAATACACCACTGCTGTCCCAGATGTGGCTTCGTATGATTTCGAGTATACGTAATTGCCAGTAAAACGTCTTTGCTCGTGTAATAAAGAGAAGTATGTTAAACAGTTGGGATTTGTCAAGTAAAAAAACATTCAACGATCAATAGATTAATAAAACATTGTCAAAAAGCTTTCAAGTCAATGACCTTGATCAAGCTGTGGGGTAATCTCTTATTAAACATGGAAACTGTCAATTTTAATAGGTGGGGTTTTGCCCTCTGGTCTGTTTGACAGTTTAATTTGTGTTGCGTTCACAGCTGCCGGAAACGTGACTCACCTCTGAATATTTGACAAAGAAGTCATTTTTTTTGGCCGGAGGCAAAATTCGTGTGAAAAATTGTGACAATTCATGTCAGTGTTTTGATACTGACATAAGAAACAGTAATCTTCTGGTTTTCACGCGCATTTCAAAGCCTGGCTTATACTTATATACTTAGTGTTTTTTTTTCTGGTTCTATTCTCGAACTTCTCTTGAGTTGTGTTAATACGAGCAACAATTTCCTGATACTTATCGCAGGTTGTGAAAATTCATTTGCGAAAAGAAGAAGTCAAATCTGCGTTGTGCAACTTACTTTCACAACTGCAACAGAGAAATTTGTTGCGCGCAATTTGTTCAAGTGGGTGCACGGTACATGCAAAATAGTTTCCAACCTGAAAAACTCCATAACTGCGTGACAAGTAGTACAAGTAACTATCGCGTATCGGATGTCGAAAGAAAACCAGCTCCAACGTACTCCCTTAACTCTACTAAATCTCACGGTCCGTTGCCATTTTTAAGCAAATCGGAAAGTATCGTGTTATAGAAAGTTAACGATGTATGTTATTAAAGCGAATTTCATAAACTCACGTCGTCTATGCACCTTACTGTATGCATTGTTTTTTTAAAAAAAATAAAATACCCCTATTTTACAGCATCGTTTTTTGAGACTACTTTATTTCCAGCAAAGTCAAATGCCATCGATCTCTTCGTCGGAGCCAGTCAACACATCGTCAATCAATCCTCTGCCATTCAATATCGACTTATTATTTTAAAACGTCTGCAGATTCGTGGATGTAACGTAACGATTGTTATCTCCAAGGAGACAACTCCACTTGCAAATCATGGCCATCGCCTTTCGCTCTTCCTATTTCCAGCATTAAAGTTCGAGTTCTGTTGTTACTTGTTTGACGTTGCTTTATCCAGTTTATGGCTAGTGAAAAGCGCAAGTTGCTATAGGAATTATTTCCATATAATAATATATCGATTTCGTATTAACTAGACGCATGTGAACATCGACCACACGGAAATTCGCGTTAATTAAATGTCTGTAGACAAAGCTTTTTCGAAAATTCGTGTTAATTTAATAACGCGTAGATTTTGATCGTGTTAAATACTTTGTTATATTCCTATAATGAAGCAATCGGTTCTCCTTGATCTCCACCGAAAACGTCTGGAGTGTTTTGTCTGTGTGAGAATTGCAAGAGCGTGATCCCATTGTGTTCCGTCAGTCCTTTTCTTCTCCGATAGCTCAGTATACCCCTTAATTGTATCCCACACTCAGCCTGATAACAAACTATCCTTTAATAGCATTGGACGCTGGTTTCAAGTTGTTTTCGGTAGTTTTCTGAGCAAATCGACTGGTTGTCATTCCACTGTTTGACGCAAACCAGCTGGGAAATACTTAATTTATCCCTTTCCACCTAAATACAACAACTGTCTGGGATCAGCTATTTTATTTTCAATCCAGAGTGATCAGTCGGCGGTCGAGTGATTAGCGTGTCTGACTCATTAGACATTACCGAAAGGTCGTGAGTTTGAACCCTGGCCTGGCCAATGACAATGACAATGACAATGACAATGACAATGACAATGACAAGTGACAATGACAATGACAATGACAATAATTTATTTGGTACATAGAACTACGATTTTAAAATTACATGCCACTGTGTTGCATGTTGTGTCCTTCAGTTGAGCAAGGTACTTCACTCGACTTGCTCCAATTGACTCAGCTGCCTCAATGAATATAGCAGTTTCAGCTGGGGGCTAATCTGTGTTAGATTAGTGTCTTGTCCAGGAGGAGTCACAGACGCTCGCCCACTCAATGGCCTCAATACTACGGAAACCGGAGATATTAAAAGCGCCGGCCTTATGAGCCATTTGGCTCGAGAAAGGATTTAGCTTTAATAACACAGTAACATAATAACAGTAGCAATAGCTTTAATTATTGACATGACCATTACAGGAATACAGTGACCTCATTCAGCAAGTACATCAATGATTGATTATACTGTACTGAATAATGCCAAAAACATACAAATCTATATTACATGTGTAGAATTTGAAATGGTTTGACTCTGACTTATTAAAAGAAACTGTGTACAAAGGTCGTAAAAAGTCTCCA
>JAOBYH010114767.1:0-11176 GCA_025403525.1 Umimayanthus kanabou
ATCTCGCCCCGGGGAGGGCCAAATCACTAGGGATCTCGCCCGGGGGGGCAAATCCCTGCGACACCGGAACTTTAATATCGTTTTAATTTCCGCATCTTCATCGACACCTGATAAATCAAAGTTGGGGTCGTATGTCTTATCGTTCAGATCTTCCTCAACAGATTCTATCGAAATGTTAACTCAACGCCGTCTTTAGCAAGAACCTGTTTATAAGCCACTTTCCCAATCATGCGCAGAACAAGGTTTGGGTTTCAGTTGGCGGGCCCACACGATTTTTAAACATGGTAGAATGGGTGAAGAAAATGAAAAGATCGATAATTTCTGAGAGCAGATGTTTTTAAACGATAAGACTTCAAACTGAAAGTATCACAGAATGTTGTAATCAGTGATTGTGACAACCAGCAAAATTCTTACTTTGCTCTGCGCCTGATTTTGAAACTGGCTTATTGGGCATGGACGTGGCAGTCCATTAACTGGTTTGTTGTCCAAGTACAGTTTTGACCGTTGTTGGCCTTCGATTTTCTATACCTTTGGAGAGGACTACATCTCATTAGCTTTATCTTAACTATTTCTATTAAACTTAAACTGGCTGTATACCAAATTCAAACGTGTGTTTAACATATATGTGTGTAATTCTGCTACTTCGTTCCCTACAAGAAACGATTCATGAGACCTGATCACAAGATCGCAGCTAAAACACGTTTGCATTTTAAAACAGTTTCAATACAAGTAAAAAATTATATTTTATCTTCCGCCAGGATTAATTTACTAGTCAATATATGCCATTTTTGCCTTGGATGTGCATAGGCAGCCTTATCGCTGAAAATACAAATTTGGCTGAACGAAGCGACTTAGAAGAAATTTTGACTGTGTTTGCAAGTATATGCATGTCTTTGAGAGTTTCACAGTTTGTTTGCCTGTGTGTGTGTGTGTGTGTGTGTGTGTGTCTGTTTCTGATTCCGGTGATGTGGATGTGTGTTTAGTACGTGTCTCTCAACAAATAAGATTGTGTTTGTGCGGTTGTTTGTGAATGTGAACGTGTTTGTGTTTGTGTGTGTGTGTGTGTGTATTTTGTTATGTACTTTAAAGCAAAATTTGTTTCTTTGTGTTAAAAGGGACAGGTTTTCTGTGGTCCGACGGGCAAAGTAAAGAGGGCGCAGTGATGTAAAAGAAATGGATTGATACAAATACAATATGGAGGCATAACCATGTTTTCGATCTATATGTATATGGCTAATTCTGATATGTTAGGATGCAACATTAACAAGAGACAAGTGTTGGAGAAACTGAGAAAGAACAGAAACCAAACTGCTCCGAGCGGCATTCGAAGTTACCTGACCAAACCCCAATCTTATAACAGGATATGACTGCCATTTTCATTGTTGTTGTTTCTTGACATGCATACAGCGTTTTACTTCAAGTTGTTGTAGGTTCAACTCTGACTCGACCCCAGTCGTTTTCGGTTGGTCTTTTTGGGATTGTTGTGTTTTGAGGGAACCTGGGATGAGAAAAAGACAATGCGCGGGCCTCGCTTTTTCTCGTTCTATTAAATCCACCTACGAGTCAGGGTTTACATTGACTTTCACATCTCGTCGTCTCAGGTTTTTTCTCTGTTCTGTGGTATGTAGCCTGGCAACTGATAGTTCATGACTTCCCAGCCTCTCATCCAACCATTTCAAATGAAGAGAAAAGATACATCGAGGAGAGCATCGCTGAATCGGGTGATAGCTCACAGGTAAGACTACATTTTCTCTGTAAAGTTTGATACAACTGTTTCTTCTCTCTCATTCCGTCCTAAATCACTCACTCACTCACTCACTCACTCAACCACTCAATCGCTCAAGCGCTCAATCAATCAATCAATCAATCAGTCAACCAATCAATCCATGAACCAAAAATTACCGCTCGTTCGTTCCTTTGTTCAATTCTTTTTTTTTCTTTCTCTCTTGTTTCCTTCTTTCTTCCTTGTCTCAGTTAATCAATCCAAACCTTTAAATCGATTAATCAATCAATAAATCATGCAGTTAACCAACCAACCAATCAATCAATCTTGTGATCTCTGATTGTCCAGAAAGAACAATATGAGCAACACCTGTGACGTAACCTTAGTTGACCTTGTTTTGGGGAAAAACTCGCATGGTTGGGTCGCGGGGATTACTACATGCTGGTATGCCACACTGCTCACAGTGTGCAACTTGATAAGTTATCAGTGCTCGAGTTGGTGAAACCACGACAGTAACACCTGGAGACATAAATGAAGGTAACAAGTAGGTCAAAGACTACCTTCCACTTGTATAGGAAACATGCACAAGCATGTCTTTCCTGCTAGCGTGTGATTGATGGCATCCTTTTGTAACGGCCACAACCCCTTGAATTGGAAGACATTTTTCGAAATGTCATCCAAAATGACATCATTTCTGCCCGCTTTAGTAGCCATGGTTTGTCCGAGACCAGCTATGATCGAAACGGTGTAGTTAACCGTTTCGAAACTACTGCTCTTCGGTTTTGGTGTTGTGGGTTCGAGATAAAAAAAACTTAAAAAATGTTCTAAGTGTCGAATGTATATCTACCTTTGAGCCGTCTGATCTAGCGCTAACCAATTAATAATAACACTGAACATACATGTTCATTTATTGTGTCAAATACTTTATAATTTCCCAATTCATTATCTTTCTTTACTACTAACCTCAGTGACCAAGTCGAGTTCTTGACACAGATCAGTTATATCCCGTATGCCCCGTTCCAATGCTCTAATCTGCAGAAGGGAAGTGGCCTGTGCTTTTATTGTATTGCTCCAGGTACTGTTGTGAGCCCTGACAAAATCTGCTGCAGGTCTTTAAACAAACTCGAACTTTCTGCGTGTTTCTGAACAGTCTTGGTAAGGACAGGGAAGCTGAGAATCATCAAACTCTGAAATACAAATAAATACAATGTTTCAACATCTGATGTGTTTGAAACTATTCCATTATCATAAGAAACAAAGTGCTGATAAAAAAAAATAAGCAGAAACTGAATACAGAACAAAACACAAGGAACAAAGTCAAAGAAGAAACACAACGGCCAGCAGAAAACAAAATGGCATGCATTTACATGCGTGGTAATCGAAGGCTAAAAATACGCAAGTAAATACAACACACAGTACAGCGATGAACTACATTATCCGCGTATCTGGAGGTGAGACTGAAAAATATCGAGAATTAACAAACGAAACCAAAGTTTCGCAAAGGCGAGAACAAAGCAAAATGGCATCAAATTTATGCGTGGAAAACGAAGGCTAAAACCGCAAGTTGTAAAGAATTTATTCTCCGCAGAACAAATAGACTACTCCAGATAATACATTCCAGGCTATCAAGGCTCCAATTCCATTCAAAGAAAGGCCTACATAAGGCTATCCAGGCTCCATTTCAAAGACTATTAAAGCTCACAAATCCGTATTAAAGATTCAAGTCGAGAAAGGACACAAAACTGTCTTGTCCACAGTACACGCGTGACTCACTACACAGTTCAGTATCTTTTCAATCAGAGTTCAAACATGTGTTCGTTTGCGTGCGGTGACAGCTGTCTGTCAAAGCACCGGAAGTAAACATACAAAAATGAACCGGAAGTTAACGTGCTCAATTAACATAACAAAACAAACAAAGTTTCGAGTTTCTCCACACTCTCCCCTTGACCAACAATTTGCAGTTGGCCAACCAATATCCTTGACCCATGTCCTAATGTTCCTAGTGGCCCTCGCTGCTGCTGTCGTCTTTGGTCTGCACATGGTTGTAGCTGTACCCTGGCCGTTAGGTACAACCTCATCTCGCACAGGCATCGATTCCTCTGGGCACGCTGCAATCACTTCCAACGGATACAGTTTCTGCACGGGTCTCCGGATAGTGATGTGCTTCCCTTTGTCAGTGAACTGACTCACTACAGCTCCTCTCACCTCTCCGAGTTTGCTCTGCAATAACTTTAGAGGGTTCCATTTGTTCCTGGGCTGCCCTTCATCCTCCACCGTAGCCATGTCCCCAACTCTTGGCGCTCGGCTTTGGGTCCCTTTATTAAACCGTACAGTTGTGGAACTCTCGCAAGTCCACCAGGTACTCTTTGGACCATCTCTGCCAGAAGTGCTGCAAGGGTTGACTGAGGTACTTCGCCCTTCTCTGTATGGATGCATCAGTACCCTCCGAATCGCTGAAGTGATCAGAATCAGGTAAACTTGCAAGTCTCTGTCCAATCACAAGGTGTGATGGAATCAGTGGCTCATCTGCCACATCAGAATACAATTAGGTGATAGGACGTGAATTGAGAACACTCTCGACTTCAGTTACAACAGTCAAGAGCTCCTCAAAGTTGGCACTTCCCAGAATTTCCGCAGACTCCTCTTTACAAGTCCCACCATTCGCTCGTAATAACCGACCCACCAAGGGGGTTTCTCCAGGATAAAGTTCGATGTAGTTTCCTTTTTGGCAACAAAGTTCCTAACTGTCCGACTCTCAAGTAAAACGCTCAAGTCCTTGTTCGCTCATTGAAAGGTCTTAGCATTATCAGAGGTAATGAAACATGGTATACCCCTTCTAGCTATAAATTAAGCAAGTATCGGTTGAAGGCTCCTGCTACGAAGATCTAGTTGTTCCACACGTAAACAAGCAAATGTATAACTTCTGCATCTCTTCCTTCTTCTCTACTGAAGTTGAAGGAACAAAGGTCGCAAAGTCTACACCTACATGAGTAAATGCAGGGCTTACCTTCACTCTGGTCTCAGGCAGTGCCACAAACGACAAACCTTCAATCCTTCGGCACTTGACACACCAGTTAAGGATTTTCTTTACAAACTGACTCTCCTTTGGGATCCAATACTGGTTCCTCAGCTCTGCTAGGGTATCTTTCACACCTCCGTGTTTGACTTCCTTATGACAGTGTGATGCTCTCTTGGCAACAGAATGGGATGCCTTGCCTCAGAGTTTAATTCATCATGAGCTAGCCTGCCTCTGCACTTCAGAAGTTGATCTTCATCCTTGTAAAGGCCCAACTGTTGTTTCAGGCCCTTGTAGCTATAAGGTTTCTCAACATCTCTCTGTGCTTCCTGAATCCAGGCTTTTCCAGCTTCTCCAACTTCATCTGCAGACAAAATATCCTCTCTGTCCTCTGATGGGACTAAATTCTGTCTAGCCCTCAGTAAGGCCACAAATTTGAAAACAAGTGCTGTAACTCTAAACAGCCTTGTACTGTCACTGAAATGTTCACCAGATATGGCTAGTCTTGAGCTCTGATGCCAAAGGCCCCCTTGACCCGACATCTGCAGGATTATCCTCACCTGGACAGTGTTGCCAATTTCTAACATCAGTCAGCTTGCGAATCTCATCAATCCTGTTCTGCACAAACTGCTTGTACTCCTTACTGGACTGAATCCAGTAGAATACAGTCATGCTATCAGTCCAGCAGAAAGTCTCCTGAACAGAGATCACAGATGAAAGCGCTTCCCTGACAGCAGTGATTAGGCGAGCAAGAATGAGTGCTGCAAGTAATTCCAATCTAGGAATAGTTATTGGTGAGACGGGGTGCAACTCGGCTCTTTGAAGCTACAAGTCTAGCGACATATCCGGCTTCTGTCTGGACACATAGATAGACGACGGCACAACAGGCTGATTTTGAAGCATCTCCATATCCATGTAACATAACTGACTTCACCTCACTAACATGTGAGAAATAATACCTGTCAACCTCAATATGTTGAACATGTTCAATGTCATTCATTCACTTTCGCACAAGCTTCTCGCTAGAATCTGAGATTGGGCTGTCCCAGGCATATTTTTTGCACAAAGTTCCTGCAGTAGCATACGTAATACCACCATAACAGGTGAAATGAGTCCCATGGGGGTCAAACAACTTGGCTGCAATCCGTAACACATTTCGCTTGGTTGGCTAGAATTCTTTTCCAAACTCCACAACCTGATCAAGTTTCAAAATAAATGTGTCCTTAGCTAAATGCCAGTTCATTCCCAGGACCTTGTGTAGCACAGTTGAATCAATTTCTTCCAGAACCCTCACCGTCACCTTGGCATAAGTCTCGTCATCTCTCACAACAGATTTCTGGTCAGCTGCCATTTCTCTCTCTTCTCGATTCTGGACAATCTTGCTTAATAGTTCATTACTATTGGAGACCCATTTCCTGAGATTAAACCCACCAGCAGCTAAACACTCTTCAGTGTCACAATAAAGCTGAAATGCCTCGTCAACAGTTTGTAAACCTGCTGACCAGTCATCAACGTACAATCCATCTATTACAGTTTGTGCGCGACCAGACTCATCTGCATAATAAGTCGAGATATGGTTTCTCAATGTTGCATTGAGCAGAAATGGTGAACAGTTCATCCCAAAAATAACACGGCAGAAACGGTAGCTTTCAACAGCTGGGTCTTGCTTATTCACATCATCAATCCACAGAAATCTCATCAAATTTCTCTGTCCCTCAACAACAGCAATGTTCAGAAAATGCTTTCTCCACGTCGGATACAAGACCGACTTTGTGTGTTCTGAATCGTAATAAATTGTCAAACAGTCCCGCAGAAAGCGGTGGTCCTGTGTAAACACAGTCAGTCAAGGATGGCCAGTTAGGTTTGAACTTTGCACTGGCATCAAACACAACTCGCAATTTTGTTGTTAACGCATCTCGTCTAATTACAGCCTGATGAGGTAAATAATGAGTCTATCCAACTGGTTGTTCCTCCGTTTCCTCTACTTTCTCAACAATACCTTTCTCCAGTTAACGTTGTTCCTCTATAATCCTGTTGTATTCCTCCATAATGTCTGGCTTACGTTTCAGACGTTTAACGAGGCTGTTGAGTCTTACAAGACTCAGCTCGTAATTGTCGGGAAGAAACTCATGGGACTCTTTGAGCGGCAGAAACACACTATACCGCCCATTCACGACTGACACTTTATAAATAATTCATGTACTGTCTCTCTGTCTCTGATTCCAACTGACTCTAAGTCCCCATCGTCATCTTTGATGGCGATTATTGGCACTCCAAGGGTGCCCAAATGAGTAACTTGGTCCTCCGTTAAAGAATGCAGCTTTGTAATTTGCCCAAATGAGTAACTTGGTCCTCCGTTAAAGAATGCATTGGCGATATCACAACTACGATGCTCGAACCAACGTGATTTGTTTTGCAGAACATCGGCGACAATTGGAAGACGGTGAAGACTTCCCATAACCAGTTGGAAGGTTCACAAAAACATGGTTTCCCTCAAAAAATGCTTTTAAAGAATTAACTTGCTCGATAACTAAGGTCATCGATCTCAAATTGTGCTTTGACAGCGTCTAAAGCTATTTGCCAACGATCCTCCGTGCACTCCGCCATTCTCTGCTTCTTTTCATAGTTGACAAACTTAGATCAATCACCTAGCGCGTTTGGGACAAAGGGTGACCCGCACCAATCAGATTTTGTCACGAAAACCCATCCAACGCAGCTTGATATCGCGTCACGCAACTTGATACCATACAAGAAACGGTTGGCTGATGCGCAGACAGTATAGATTCACCTAAATTTATCAGCCGCCGTCTGCACGCAGGCTAAGCGTCCATGTTTTCCAAACCGATCTTCCAAAAGCTCAATGGCAGCTTTGTAATTTGCCGATGTGAGCCGCAACCCGGCAATCGTTGCCTCCGCAGAACCCTGTAAGAAACTTCTCAAATAAGTGAACTTGTCAATGTCCTGTATATCGTCGTCGATGTGAATTGAGCTACAGAAGCTGTCACAAAACTGTCGCCATTCGCGCGGCTCGCTGGTGAATTTTTTTTATCGCAAGTGTGAGCAATTTATTGTTTGCTTTTTTCGGAGACAGTGTTGGCAATAGATTTGACTGATTTCCTTCCTCCAGTTTGATGTGCACAACTAAGGCAAACTTGCTCTCAACTGCAGCTATTGCACCATGTAACTCCTCGCAATATTTTGGATTTCTTCGGCGATTTCATCATCTGTGATCAGTAATTCTAGAATTCCTCCATAAAATGAACGCAGTACTTCCCATAGATCTTGCAAGGTCAACTTTAGTTTTCTCAACTTATGCTCATTCGCCGGTTGGCAGTCAGCGATGATTTCGTGTACAGAGGAAATCAGATTGGAGGTAAAATTTCGATGTCCTTGGCGAATTTTCGACTTTCACTGTAGTTTCTTCTTGGAAGCTTTTGCCGCAGCGCCGGCTGTTGTCGTTGTTGCCATCTCGAACTCGAAGGACCATGTAAAGAATTTATTTTCCGCAGAACTAATATACTACTCCAGATAATACATTCCAGGCTATCAAGGCTCCAATTCCGTTCAAAGAAAGGCCTACATAAGGCTATACAGGTTCCATTTCAAAGACTATCAAGGCTCACAAATCCGTATTAAAGATTCAAATCCAGAAAGGACACAAAACTGTCCTGTCCACAGCACACGCGTGACTCACTTCAGAGTTCAGTGAGTAGGTTCAAACGTGCAATTTCAACCTCAGTTAAACTTGCAGGGCTATATTTTCACGTTGGGACACACTGTGCTCCGGAAATTAATACCAGCCGCAAATAGACTTATCGGTCCGGAAATGGCCTTATCGTGTGTAGATCTAAATGTACCTCGGAAGGTTAGTTTAACTTGCAGGGTAGCTCACTCGGTGAATCAGCACACAATGGATGACAGATTCTTAAATAACCATCGCCAAATTGAAACATCGTAGCTATGACTCCACATAACTTCCACATCTTGTCAGAGCGGAGAAATTTGCTTGGTAACCTACTCGCAGGCGTTAAACGTCTGCGGGCAGGCTAGTGTTACAGTTCACAATTTTCAAAATCAAGTTTTGATCAAAACTGCTTCAGCTCAGATGGATATTGACAGAAATCCAAGTCAACAGAATTTCGGTTTTGCAATCTGCAGCTGCCTGCACGCCCGTTTTCAACCATCGATGCATACAACATAAAAGTACGAGCGGCTTTACGTTGCCTTCGACGTATCAATTGCGTGAACGATTACGAGCCTGGAAAACAGCCAGTACAATTGACATGAAGAGCACCAATACTACCAGGACTTCACTTTCAATGTCCATGGTTCGCTGCAGAGTTTAGAAGTCTTTTGCTTTTGCTTATTCCACCCGGCGCATCTATTTCAAGAGCGGGATTTAGCAATGACATGTGTTTTATCGCAACTGATTGACATAAAGCAACTAGAACGGACCAACTTCAACCGAACTCAGTTAATTATGATCAGAAAGCGATGACAGATTGCAAGGTGTCAAAATTCGGTTTAAATTGCACGTCTGAACCCTCCCACTATCTTTTCGATCAGAGTTCAAACATGCGTTCGCTTGCGTGCGATGACAGCTGTCTGTCAAAGCACCGAAAGTAATCATACAAAAGTGAACCAGAAGTTAACGTGCGTAATTAACATAACAAACAAACAAAGTTTCGAGTTTCTCCACACAAGTTAACATCTTCCACAGTTCAAACTTACTTTTCACAACATGAACAAGCTTCCAATTGACCAGTAAACTATACTATCCGCGAGAATTAAGGTTTCACGACTCAAACAGGATGTGTAAAATTCAGTGCAAACATTAAGAAATACTCAATTTCAATTTCTTAAAACCGTACAAAAATTACTCTTAATGCTAGAATATGATATACTTTCTCACATTCTGAAATTTGGTCTCGATTCAGTAAGAATTAATAGGGAAACTTACCTCGACAACAACTGGAAGTAACTTTACACCAGGTGGAAACAACTCGACAGACCATACAGGTTTCTGCGGGCAGGCTAACGCGAGGAGTGGCGTCCAAAGAACAAAAAGTAGCGCCTAGACCGCCGCGCCACATAGATGGAGCCGAAGAGTTGGACTGGGGACGAGGCTAGAGGCGTTAATAGACCATTTTGCTAATCCAAATTTTTGCTAGATCCATTCCTTTGTGGGGGCAAGATGCAATGTTTTTGTTGAATTAATGAGCCGAAATTCGACCGAGTAATGACTTTTAGCCCCCACAAGGGAATGGATCTAGCAAAAATTTGCATTAACAAAATTGTCTATTTGGGGCTAGCTAAATATATAATATCGATAAATAAGCCTGACGTTTCTCATGGAGGGTGGGGGCATGGGGGGTTTTCAGAGAAACGTCACAATGACGTTTCTCGGGTGAACACTCCCCTTAGCATAACAATACTTTGAAAATTGGGGCATCACTGCTCTGTCTTTTCAAGCTCGGTAAAGCGTACAACCACGTAAGTCCTGAGCACTTTAGCAGCTTCTGTTATCCTGTAAACGTCATAGCAGCCATAGCTGTGTTAAACTAAACGTAAAATATTTCAGTTTGAATGAACATGCGGGTCGGCAGTTCAACCGAGTGCGTTTTGTGTCGCGAACGTGAAAGGTTGGAGAACAGTATCATCTGACACTGCTTCAAATTGAAGAGAGTTGTCAAGAGAGATCATTTCCAAACGGCAATGGCGAGTACGAATGAACTGTCGCAAACAGTAGTCAAACAGTACTCGATGACTGTAACAAAGTAAGGAAGCTATAAGTAATAGTTTGAGGTGTTGGGGATAACACAGAAAACTCCTCGAGAAACAAACCCTTTAACAAAGAGACGAGTTTTGCCGGACTAAAACGCCATTTACAACCAATCTTGGTTGCTCAGAAAACCCTGTTACCTTACTTTTGGTTATCGCAGCATCAGAGTAGTAGCTAGGCCATAACGCTAGCTTTTGTCATATCTGGATGAATTCGATGTTCTCAGTCTTTCCAATATAGCAAAGCCAAAACATCACGAAATCGTTTGTCACGTCCAGATGAATTGGGTCTCCTCAAGTAACTTTCGATTATAGCAGAACCAAAATACTACGTTGTCTTTTGCCATGTCTAGATAAATTTCGTGTCCTTACTTTCCGTTATAGCAGAGCCAAAATATTACGTTGTCTTTTGACATGTCTAGATGAATTTCGTGTCCTTACTTTCCATTATCGCAGAGCCAAAATACTACGTTGTCTTTTGTCATGTCTAGATGAATTTCGTGTCCTTACTTTCCATTGCAGCAGAGTCAAAAAACTACGTTGTCTTTTGTCATGTCTAAATGAATTTCTTGTCCTTAGTTTCCATTGTAGCAGAGTCAAAATACTACGTTGTCTTTTGTCATGTCTAGATGAATTTCGTGTCCTTACTTTCCATT
>JAOBYH010115211.1:0-11173 GCA_025403525.1 Umimayanthus kanabou
TCAAATTTGAATAAAATCTGAAAACTTGAAAATCCAAGATGGCGGCCACTTGTGACGTCATTTATGTAACTCTGGTTCCCATGGAAACCAATTAGACACCACGTGGTTCTGCCTAATTGAAAGTACAAAGGAAGCTTATTACATGTACCAAATGTCTTGTCAATCGGAGGAATTGTGTCGAAAGTAGAAAGGGGGGTCCGATTGACCCCCCTCTCCCCCCCTCAAGTGTTCGTGTAACTTTTTTCCTTCGAGGCTTCTAGGGTTAATCACTATGCCTGACTGCAACAACAAAATTTTTTAAGAAAGAGTTCATACCTTAATTTTGGAAGCTGTATATTTGTTGATAATAACAAACATGTCCTTCTGTCGCAGTTGAAAGAGTTTTCTCAAACAGCTGGAAACATTTTTGAGGTTTCTCTGAGCCGCAAAACCGATTGAAGCTTCTTTCTCAAACAGTTTGGCAACAAAGAGGCGAGAATCGTTAAATTTCTCAATAAAATGCAACCCAGAATGCATCTCATCGAGGACACCAAAGATAGATTTTTCGACCAGAGCTTTGTACATCTCTTCAGGTGTTTGATACACTGAAAAAGACAAACATGGGCCCCCGATGGTGAACTTGTACGTTTGATTGAACGATTGAGACAAATGTAACAACCTACCCGAACGTCTTGGCTTTGCAAGCAAATAATTATTAATAGATTAACAATTATGACTTGATAAAAAATAATAAATGTGTTATTGTAACGTTATTACCGCGCTATTTACGATATTGGCCATGGTCACACTTAACCCGGCGAAATTATACTACTATCGTTATTGCCATAGCTACCGTCTGCTTAAAGTATACTTTCAGTTTGACCTCTGATTTTAGACAAAGTGTCAGCACCTGACGCACGTTCAAACTGACTTCAAACGGATCGACGTCTGCTTCAAGTAAGGTCGACACCACGCTTGGAGCATGCTGTGCAAACAAACTGTAACAGATCTGTCACTCAGATGGACTTAGCGAGATAATACACCTCAGAACTCACTTGCTGCTTTTCACTTGACTCAGGTTAGTTTTGGAAGTGTTCGCTTTTCCCTCAACGAAGAGAGTCGCCGAATTAAGAATATGATGAAAAAAAAAAAAGAAAGCTTTGCTTCTCGAGTTCGTCCATAATTATTTCTTGTCGCATGCTCCAATTCTGAATGACATGTTTATCTATTTTTAACATCTGACACTCTAAGACAGCTCGTCATTTGTTAAGGCGCATTCAGTCCACCACACAAAAGTAAATGTTCCGAAAAATCGTGCTCGGGGGTTCAAGTGTGACCACAACCATTATGTCTTTTTCTTGGACTTTTTTGTCGCCGCTGTATAATGGACTTCATTAATTCCAAACTTGTGTTAAAATACTAATTTATCTGGGTCAACCAGTAGCTGCTGGAAGCGGCTCTCTGATTGGCTAACCGAACAATAACGATAGTAATAACCAACACCTTAAAACAATGCACAACATAGCGACAATAAAGCTACGTCCTTACTGACTTATCTGTGTGAAAATTATAAGAAAAGATAAATTAGAAACAAAGGTTTTTTTGACTGTTTTACGCAACACACTTAAATATTTCCCGATAATAATTAGGAAAAGTACATAAAATTAATAATGAATCGTCAAAGCGTTCGTGCATTACGTGTTAACTGGTGGCGGAATCCACTTACATTTAATTTGGGCTGCTCGACGTACTCCTTCTTCAAAAGCCAAATCGTTTTCGGCCAACACAGCCACCTAAGAAAAATAATTAAAACACATCGTTTATTTTATACAGCCATTTAAATAATAATATAACGCACATCGTTTATGTTGAAACCACCGGGATTTGACTATTCGAGGAAAAACATTTATCTTGTTTTGGATTATAGAAAATCAATTTCAGCATCTCCATTGAAATCTCTGATTGGGCCACGTTTTTAGGTTAGTCTAAATTACCAAATCTGCGGCATAATATAGAGTGAAATATAAACCTTAAATTGTCTTCGCAAATTTAGAATCGTTATACGATGTAGTTTGCATAGGCTAGTGGGAGTTGCCTGCCTCCATTTCGGGAATAAACGTGAAATACTTTGAGAGGACATAAGTCTGTCTTAAAGCTGCTAAACCCACAAATTAATCTCGGATTATTTTCAAGTTGTACTTTCTGATGCAAAAGTAGCCCAGGACAACCCGAAAACACCTAAGTCGTGTACTAAGAAGATGTTCTTCTAACAGGTTTCACTAATTAACCGCGGTTTGCTAGTTGCACCTAAGGAGATCTACGCCCCTCCCCCTACACCTCAACCTTCCCCTGACCAATTCTAGTGTCCTCAAAACCAACTTAAAAACAGGCATTTTGCAAAGGACAAAACTGTTTTCTACTATTCCGAGATAAAATAGTTTAATTATAACGAAACACATCTGTAGCGTAAATATCCACCTAGTACCTTTTCCCCCATGATTTTCACTTCTTCCTCGGTGGATACCGCCGTGAGAGCACTGGTGAGAGTTGCAGTAAGAATGGAACAGACGGTCAAACCAACCATGATCCAAATGATTCCGAACATCCGGGCACAATGGGACTTCGGGGCGCGGTCGCCATATCTTGAGATAGAAACACCACCAATAACTTAAATTATCATATACAAACTCGGTGACACTAGTATTTCAAGCAATCTGATTGGTTCGTTATCTTTAGCTAATGGACAGTGTTCACCTACTGGGAGGTGGATAATTTGCGGAGAATCAATGGCCGGTGTAAACTACCCTTGTGCGTAGTGACATAGGAGGAATATTGTTAATGCTCACTTTCCTTGAACAAGCTGTGTTGTCACCGAGTTTGTAAATGCTAATACAATATTCTCTTCAACCTCGGTGAACAGTAACTTTTAGAATATTCATCTACATGTTTCGCATGACGGTGGATATTCTGCCATTATGATATGGCTGGCTGATTTCGCAATTTCAGGTCCGTAAGTAGCCGTACGGACCTATAGCTCCGGAGCGGCTGTCATTTACAAGTTTGTTTACGTTTTTAAGTATTGTTTTGCAAACAAGAAATCAAATTGTATTCTGAAATAACTGAAGAAAAAGTTCCAAATGAAGAAGAGCTAGAAGAAGTCAGAGATTCGAGAAAAGAAATTGACAATTTTATTCAAAATGAGAAGTCACGAAACACCGTGGAGAAAACTCAGATAGACTGGAGGTAATTTGAGAACTTTGTGATGAGAAAACTGGTGGTGAATTTAACATTACAACCGTACCTTGCCAGGAGCTCGACAAGCTTTTGTGCCACTTCTTCAAAGATATACGGAAGAAGAACAGCGAAGAATACAAGCAGGATACACTGTTCAGTTTTCATCGCAGCATCCAGCGACGGATTGGTGAACTGAAACTTCCTTTTGATAGTTTAAAGAACGAAGTTTTCTCTCGTTAAAGACAAGTTTTGACCGCCATGCGGAAGAACTTAGTCAAACAAGGCAAGCCAAGAGGAATAGACGCAACACAACCAGCGAGTTGGAAGACAAGGAAGAAGAAATTCTCTTCGAGTCTGTAGAGTTTGGTTTACAAGAGCGAGTTGTACTACAGCATACTCTCTGGTGGGTTTTGTCAATGCACTTTGGCTTTAGAGCCAGAGAGGAAAGCCGAAAACTCTGTTGGGGCGACGTAAAGCTGGACAGAGATCCACAACCTAACCGCGAAGTCTTGGTTTGGGCCGCAGAACGCGGCAGCAAGACCCGCCGAGGACTCGATGGAGGACATCGGCAAGTGTTTGACGATACGATACGATACGAAACCTTAATTTATACACGATAATTAAAAAAGCTTACAGCTTGTGGGGTCGTGTAACATAACGTCTAAATCTAAAAGTTTAAAAATCTTAAAAATCTTGAATTCTTCTAATAAATAAAACTGACAACTGACTAAAATTATTTTAAATTAAACTTAAAATTAATTACATTAATTGTATAAAAAGTCTTTACATTGAAGTTTTCTTGTTTAAACGGAAGTTACATTAAATTTAAAATTTCTAAAATCGTCCAATAAAATGAGTTTTTTAGCCACGTTCCTATGTTAAGTGTGTGCGAGGTCTTTGTTGACTCTGATCATTGCATTCCATATTGTAGCTCCTCTGTATGCAAAGGAGTGTTTCATGTGTTGCGTGTTGAACCGTGGCACCACTAGTGAGTTACGTGCCTTTAACGAATGCAAGCTAGTTCCTCGTTTTATTATTCTGACCCAAAGGTTTTTGCCACTGGAACAAACCGATGTCCTGTCCAACATTACAAGGTTTTTGAAAGCCATCGTCCGGGAGAAGCCAGGGCTCCAGAGTCACCTTCCTTTCTGGCAGTAAACCAGAACTGACAAGAATGAAATTTGGTACAAGTCCTCGCCACTCGGAAAAAAACAAACAGGAAATTTCCTCTCAAAAGCCGCTCGCAGTGCTGGTCTCCAGTGGAAAAATAAGAAGGTGGCGAAGCATTCCGTCCGTAAAATTTCAATCTCTCGTTTGCTTGATGCTGGAGTTCCTGATAATTTCGTGACTCAGCTGAGTTGACGCAAGAATATCCAAAGTTTGACGCCATACAGTTCGGCCTCTTCCTCACAGCAGCGAAGTATGCCAGACACGTTGAGTCGCGCTAGCGTGAATGAAAGTCGATCAATGATGGCCTTCAGTCAACAATCCGTTCAGTGTCCATCCAGTTCTGTTGCTGGTAGAAGACCTTTTGCAGAGCTAATCTCAGGACAAAGTTTCTAACTGTTTGCCGGTGCTACAATTGGCTCCATCAGCAATTGTGTCTTTAACATAAATCCTGGTTTGAATGCAGATGGCGATGATTCAGAAACTGACAAACATTTCTCCTTTAAATATGTTCTACATTTTGCTTGTACAACTGTTGTAATTGCGAACAGTGTTTTGAACAACAAGTAGAAGAGTTTAATTCCAATTTCTTCGGTGAATCTCGTAATTGAACAACATTGGTTTGTCAAACTTTTGCATGCTCTGATCAGAAACCTTTGTAGTGGCGGTGATTGTATGTGAGCGCCAATTAAATCTCTTGATCCCCTATCAAAACATCAAGTAATTTTGTTCCTTTCCCGGAATAATCAACAAAGCCATATAACAAACATCTTACTGGCCTAGTTTGCTCGGTCGGTACGGAAAGTTATGGATCCTCGCTTTTTTCTTCCTTGTTTTCATGGCCCGCGCGCTTCGCGCTTGCGTCATAAAAGGAAGAAAAAATATGTCCATAACTTGCCGTACAGACCTCGCATTCGGCTAATAAAGGTATATATTCATCTCAATTTTGTACAGCTATTTAGATTTAGAACTAATGGAACCAACTTTTTCACTGGAGCGTATTGTAATGTAATACTCAAAAAGAGAAATAATGGCAATCAATTGGCTCCTTACCCAACTGTAGTCATGGTAACAAAAGCCCACCAAAATCCCTCAAGCGAACCACGAGTAAAGGGGCGCGGGAATTCCGAAGGGTTCCAAACCGTGTCCTGCATATTGAAAGATAAAGGTAAAGGAGAAAGGAAATCTGTGACAGCTCTTACTAAAACGTTTTTGGCCCGTTCAAACAGCACTACTTGCATAGAGTGTTGTTGCAGCAGGGGGGACGGAGGGAGTTGTTTCACAAAGAGATCTAAGTCTAAGCCAAGCATACTGCTGGAGTCTTTCAACACATATCAACACTGCGCTTACCATCGAAGAAAATCCTAATCGCATCCTTGACGACACGAAAATTGAATACAAGGACGGCTCATTCAACACATCAGTCTACAGGAAACCGGGTTTTCCAGAAAATGACATTTTCCACGATAGGTTATTTCAAAATCAAGATTGTGTGGTTAAACCGTCAAATTAGATTCTTGCATGTTTAAATGGAAGAACAAAGTGAAACACGTTTCAAATATTATATACCTAGGTACATGTAAAACCTGCAAATCGGACTATGTCGAAGAAACATGTAGACATGTTAAAGTCAGACGGAACATGAAAATCCAAGTTACAATTTCAGACCTGCTCGCCATTTTAATTGGAAAGCAATCGCCTTGGTCACGCATTGGAAATCAAGAAAGTTTCTTGAATCAATTTACATTGCAAATTAGAAAATTCTACGATTTTAACTGCCACTCATCTCAAGGAGAATAAATTAAGAATGTTTTTGCTCAACTGATAGACTGCTTTTTAAAAAACATCGGAACCGATGAACCGCGCACAAACCCGATGAAAGTCAAATAGACGGAATATTACAAATATACACAAATATTTTATAATGAACAATTCAATTTTAAAGTTTTAACAGAAGTAAAGACATGTAAAAATAATAGTGAATATGATATAGAGTGAATTGCGATGCTAATTGTTGTAACCAAAATAATGCTACAACTTACCAAAGCCCAAACACAAATCCCAGCCAGTGCTGAGAGGATCAGGGATATCGCAACAATGGGCCAGGTCTGTGCTAAAGCCTTCCAAGCCGAGATACGCCCGTCTTGATCGACAAGTTCTCGGTTCATGATTAACACCACTCCTGGTGTCCGAAGGACTCCCACAAATGTGTACGATCCTCCATAAGTTTTACCGCCATCTAGAGAGCGAACTGGTAGTATAACAGTCGCTTCACCTAAATGAATGATAAAAATCTTTAATGGGGAAACTTTGCCAATGAGGTGCTTTTAACAAAGGTCCTACAAATAAAGACTAATGCACATACAATAAAAAATAAACGGATCAAAAATAAAGATTAAGTTAAAACTAGGTGTTTAATTATAAGATAAAATACAAAATAGATTCCTCTTAAAATTTGCTAATGTGGAGGCATTCCTTATTTCAATGGCAAGGTTATTCCAGTCTTTGACAGCTTGGTAGTTCGTGTGTTATTTTCCCCAGTTAATGTGTTCTTACTTCGGGTTCTATAACTATGATTTTCACTACGTCTTACAACATCTAAAGAATATTCTGTGAGGCCATTAACGCACTTGCGGATACACCTATTTCAAAAAAGTTGACCTGGTGCAATAGTGAATACCATGACCGAAAGGAATTGTGGGCCTTCAAAAAGTTCCAATATAATCAAGCTACTACGTTATGAAACTTAATTCTAGACGAATCAGGTAATTAGTTGTCATTTACGTCTAATTTACGTATTTATTTTTCAGCAAACTGCTTTCTATTCTAAATTCATTACATCCCACAGTTAATTGCGGTCATGGTATTCACTATTGCTGCAGGTCGACCTTTTTTGAATTAGGTGTATACGTGTAGCGATGGTAAGCCCTGCGACGTTTACAATTGAGCCACTTCAGGGCTGATAGCGTTTAGGCTGCCGAGGAGTACTAAGGTCTATCTAACAATATAGGAAAGTTTAACCCTTGTACTTCGTATCAGCTTTACGTGCCGACAGAAACAGATCAAAGGTTTGGGAAAGGTCTACACTGCCTCCATCATTTCATAAAAATATTGTGGTCGTAATCAACGTATTTAATTTTTTTCAGCAAGATTTTCTCATGTGTTTATCTGCTTTTTGTCTTTAACGTAAAATCCTAATTGCAATTCAGTTGGAGCAATCCGGATTAAAGACTTTATTTAGGGTTTGTGAGACTTTTAACAAAAGTGTTACTACGCTTTCTTCATCATTTCGTAAGAATTCTGTAATTGCATCGCAATCATATGTTGTGTGATTTCCACACTTATGACACTCGGAATAAAGATCTTCTCTGTCTGTCCCTTGTAACACTTACAGATCTTCTCCGTCTTTCTGTTACAAAGATTTCAAAATATCAAAGTTTTTTCCGTTACAACGGGGCAAAAAGAGTGTGGAACACTTTACCTCCGAATATAAGACAAGAAACATCGCTTCTATAGTTGAAGAAATATCTCAAATTGTAGTGTATAGGTAAAAGAATTGCCAGGTATTTAAATTTTCTATCTGTTTGTTGTAATTGTTTTCGACCTTGTAAATATAAAGTTGTATTTAATTTTCTTTTCACAGGCCTCCATTTAAACCAGCCCTAGCTGAATTGGGCCCAACTGCAAAAAATATAGCGTCAATGTTTTATTTTTAGAGCAGGTTTCTCGGTTGTTCTATAAACGTATTGGCCAAAGTCGCGACGTGACAAAGCTAAGAATACGTTTCCTTCCAACTTGCCGTTAATATAAAGTGGTATTTACGTCTCAAAATGACAATAAGTTTTGTATCACAATGTTGTCACCTTTCTAATAAATACATAAAAAGACAATGCGACGGCGACAGATTGAGAAACTTTCAATATCTTTGCGCCACACGTTCACATAGCAAAACCAGCTGCTGTACAATTTGGTTGTCTTTTTGGACAGTTCCCTTAGCTTTTAGGGTCAAAAATTACGAAGTACAAGCTTTCTAGTCGATACTCAGAAACGTTAAGGTGAAATAAAGCGGTTCTTTCAGTATAATTTGGTGAAAGGGTTTCTTGCAGCAAATGACTGAATTTACATTCGCGACTCGTCTCATGTGGCAAGAATTTGACAACTGAAGATGTAAATCGTCAATTTATATAGATCAAATACATTTCAAACTCATAAAGGTTGGAAGTACTTTGGCAGGCTCGTTATCAGTACAAAATTAAAGCTAAGTATTTGCAGATGTTTTGCTGTCTTCTGGTTACATCAAGTTACACTGTAGACTTTCTTAAGATTTAACTCAATTTGCTGTTTTTGAAAATTCCAGAGTTCAAGCTGAAAAGAAAACTTGCTGGTTGTTCGCTGTTAAAGAGCAGAAAACACAACAACGAAAATTTAGGAAATTATGTCCCAAGAAAATTCGATGTAGATTTCCATCCGTGTCGAGTTCGTTAGTTTGTCTGTAATATTACCGGTCGAGGAGCCGAGTATGCTAAAATTTGATCAAAATCATTTGCGGCTTTTTTCGAATTTATCAAAGCTCATTATCGCAGCATCAAACTTCTGTATAAATTTTCGTCAGAATGTCACATAGAAACTCTCTTAGTTGTGCAAATTGGTTGAGAGCCTTTCTCTGACTACCTACTGTGTTTGCAATTTAACAGTGTTTAAGAAAATAAAACTTTGATAGGTCGATTTTTTAAAGTTATTTATGGTTGTGGTCTATTAGGTAATCGTAAAAGGAAGTTCGTTTCACGGTGAAAGCCATTCCAATTGCCAACCGGCCAATCACTAAAAAATGAACCAATCACGCACGGTACTTTTGAGACGGCAATACTATCATATTGGATTGCAGTCTCTTTTGAGATATTTGTTTTTACTTTAATCTAAACGTAAAGAACTAATTCCACCTAAGTTAAGGCGGTTTTAATTATTATGTTTTATCTTTCATGAGCCAGGGCACGGCTAACAAGCTATTTTCTGTTTTTTATTGAGATCTTCCTACTAGACACTAAACGAGCTCTTATTGAAAAGTAAATAAAGAAGAGTATTTTACATAAGTTGCCAAAAAACCAGCTGTATATTTTTGTATAGACTGACAAAGACAGTGTGAAAACTGAAACTAAAACGTAAACGATAATGTTTAAATGTGTATTCAAAAACACAAAATGGCTCCCTGCCAACCTCTTCCCCCATCCCTTTCCTCTTTATATATAATTTCCCCATTTTAACCAGTCGGAACTTAATTTACACTTTGAACTAAACATTTTGAAATTGCTTTTAAATACTAAAAAAGATGGGGTGATCATGATCTATACGAAATTAAACTTGGTTGGCCAAACTTCGTTCAGTTAGAACGACTTGTTCCTTGTGTAGATATGTTACAAGCACTGACTAACAAAAATCATTACCGGATTCAAGTGCAACGTCCAGCTGCCATGTGGAATTACACTCGGTAAGATAGGTGATGTTAGGTTTACCACACGCATTAGTCATCTGACAGCAAATCTTGAAAGCAACTTTCAACACATGAAACACAATTCCACGAAGCTTCAGCGCGCTTTGTTCGTCCGTAGAATTTGATGGAGCATTGAAAATGAAAGGTGCGGCAGTCTTCCAACCAATACGAATGTTCTTTGGACTTTTCACCAACTGAAAATGCTCTGAATGAACAATGTTGAACTTTGGTGGGATTTTGTCTAAGGGAAGAGCTGGTTTCGTAGATGGAGATGGTGTTGTTGATTCTTCAAGAGCACCACTGTCGTACAACAAGCTCTTAAAAAGGTAATTCTGTGCACTGGAAGAATCCAACAAGAGGCTTACAAAAACGCAGAGATGCCCGAAAGCTTTCATCTTAAAAGTTAAACCATTCGGACCGACTTCCAATTTGCAGTAAGTTTAAGTGGTTTCTTATCATGCGTGATAATGACAATTTCCCTATCAATATTTAATGATTTATAAACCATTATGTTAAGTTAGTTCAAAACATTCAGAAAGCTTGAAAAGTGGCAGCTGACAAAACTATACATGCACGACCGACCGGTGTTTTTTTCAATTATTTTAAATAACTGGGTTTTGAGTAATAAACATAGCAATAATGCGCTCTAAATTGCACCTGTTAAAGTCTATGCAAATTTAAATTTGAAAATGCTGTAGTAGAAATGCAAATAATAGTAGAAGAAGATAAATTTCTGTGTTGTGTTTTTGTCCACGCATTATAAAAACAGAACCTAAGGCACAGCCGTTGCTTGTTGAAGACGGCCAGTTGAACTAAACTTATTCTTAACAATTTTCACTTCTTAGGTACAACTAATTGGTCACTAGCATTAATACTACCATTTCAAATATTTCCTTAAACCTCATAAGTCAACACAAAGTTACAGACGACAAGCCAAGTTCAAAATAATTGAGTCTCTTCCGACTTTGCTAAGTACTGAACTACAGAAAACAGAACTATAAGAAAAAAGTTAACAGTGCACGTATCAAGCAATGGACAATAGACTGGTTGCGTTTTGGGCGAGTGAGCACGAACAATAGGGCCATAAGGTGCCTTTTGTTCAGGCATCAAGTCCTGGGAGCCGTTTGCCGCCACGATTTAAATATTCATGATGATCCCATGTGACAAAAAGGAGACGCTCGTACTCTCTGTTGGTATTTTGTCGTGCAACAACAATTTTCTGAGTGAAGGAGGGAGGAGGGTTTTTTGACTCAGTCAGCAACCGGTCGACAACTGCCAAAGCGCCAAGTCAATCAATTCACGGGT
>JAOBYH010115322.1:0-11172 GCA_025403525.1 Umimayanthus kanabou
CGGCTTTTCGGAGAAACGTCACAGCCGCCAACCCCCCCACCCCCTAACGTACATATGACGTTTCTCGTGGGGAAAATCGATATGTGACGCTCCCCTTAGAGCGAGAACGCCGCGAAGTGTTCCCCCGTATAAATATTACAGAAGGCTTGTCTCTTCACGTCATAGGCCTTCCTCCATCAGATCGAAAAGTCATCCCAACGAAATCTTCTCCCGGCGCGACAATTCTTCCCCAAACGCCACAAAACTAACATAGTTCTAAAGCCCGATAAATTATTCATCACATAAGTCTTCCTGAGCGAACAAGAGGCAGTTTTGGTCTTTCAAAATTTGAATTATCCGTGACCAACATTGTTTCTCAACACCTTGTGACTTTTCATTCGGACACGAGTTTCATCTTCGTTCTCTCATTGGTCGTATCATACTATTCCTTTTTTGATCCTTTTCTTAATTCATCTGTCAGTTTGCATTGGAGTCGGTGTGATGAGCTACCTGTGTGGGGGGTTTGCTAAAATGCGGATAGGCCTAGCGAAAGAAAGAACAAGATATTTAAAAAAATACTTACTTCAAATCAAAGGGCTCTATGAGCTATGTCATCGGATTTCACCTATGCCGCTCCCTAGTCTGGTTGTCAGACATATTTGCCTCTTTTTAGAGTGAGAAGAATGAGATCAGGGTCATCGATTGAGCATCATTAGAAGAAATACACCTATCCAGTTAATGTTGCTCTCTGATGCATATTTCATAGACCACAAGGAATAGTTTCGTCTAGAAATAATGGCAATTTTTTGCTACAAAATGATGATGCTTTGCAGTCAGTGAACCATGGAGCCGGTGCATTACGCATTATGCCAAGCTACATTAATTCAAAAATGTGCCATGTATAGCGGTTTGCAATGACACCTCCAATATATCAACATATCGGAGACATGGCAGGAAGGTTTACACATAGATATATGTATATCCAAAATGTTCCTTATTGAAGTACATGTACACTGCACTGCCCAGGTAGAGTTTGCAGAGGCTGATATTGCTGCAAAGCTCTATTACTCCTGTAATGTCAATGTTGAATGTTCCCATTTAAAAACAGATTGGTCTGTCAGAATCACACATGTTTTGAAGGCGTCCTGGATTACGAAACAGGCATATTGACTGTATGTGTCGCTCTAATTTATACTTTCTGGAAACAAATTAATATTAAAGAGATACAGCGGGACTTCACATTCTTACAAAACCCTGTGGGTCCCTTGGGGATAGCATGCTCAAAGAAGCCACTGATACATGTGTAAATCTTCATTCGATACTAAACATGAAAGACTGCATATCTTAAGTATTATAACCCAACTCACTACTTTGACGCACTCCCATTGGTCTAAGGCCATCACATTGGTACATTTCAACATACGGTTATATCCCCACAGTAGAGGCGATATTCGGTCAGTGAGAATGTTCTTTGGCTTTTTTAATGTAAATGCAGAGGGAAATGAGTCAAAGATCTTCCAAATTCACTTTAAATCCAATAGGAAGGGCTAAATATCATATTGATACTAAAAAAGGTATTACTTGGTGTTGCAGAAAGCATTGTATTCTGGGTTAGCGTTCTTTGTACTTCATTGCACTGTCTTGTTCTAAATCATTTGTTCTTCCCTATTGTTCCATTGCCTTCATAACTCTGGTGCTCTGTAACACCAAGAAATTGCCACTAAAAACACTGAAAGAGTTTGGTAATGCCAGATATTTTGATCATCAATGAAAGTCACAGAATGGCGGCTTGTTCTTTGGCGGAGAGACCGCTGCAATTGACAACAAATTGCAGAAGCTTTAGTGTCAGGTTAGTCAAGCTATAAATCATGTAATTAATTTGTGGTTTAGAAAGGAAAGTGAAAGTCCAAATTATACATGGCGATTACGTTTTGAACTAAATATCTTCGTAATTTACAAATTCGATCGAAAACAAATCCTTTTGTAGACTAGAGTTTGTTGGTGGAGCATTTCACTAAATTGTTGGGTTATTATTGTAAAAAAAAATAAACCATGCACTTCTTTGCTTACTGGTACAGTATGATATATTCTAGGGATATGTCCTTCATTGTAAATATGGTCCTCAAATTTTCACATTTGCCCTCAAAGTTTCGCTTCTCTGCCAATTGTTAATTTTTTGTACCATATTTACAACCACGGACATATCACTTGTTACACTTGTGGTTTATTTACTAAATAACAACATACAATGATACATATAAGCTTATGTAAAAGAAAATGTGATGGCAGGTCAGCAGGCTAGAGTACCATTTACTGCATTCTTGACGGAGTCGAGCGAGACAAGTTTGCTCCATTTTTAATTGTTTTGGAGAAGAAAGAGTATGTGTTATTAAAAAATATCCACTAATAATTTGTCTAGTCTGCCTGTGCACGAACTAGCTTTATTCTGAAGTTCCCAAGTTCGCGAAGAAGTTCAAATGTTCGATTGGAGCTACTGTACGCAACAAAATTTGGAGATCGTTCGTCAAAAGTTATGTGAAACCCTCTGCAAAATGTTTTCGTGTGACAATAATATTAAACCTGCTGTTTACCTTGTATTATTGCTGTATACAATCTCCACTGTCTTCAATCATCTGAATCCTACCGGTAGGATAGTTTGCTTGGTCTTCTTGGTGACTTGAAAACCGAGCTTAAAGTTCTAACTACAACTACAAGCTCCAGCTCCGTTATTTTTCCCACTCGCATCGCCTCACTCTTGATTTAAAATATTCTCATGGTTAGCATTCCCAGCAGAGGGATATTTGGCCGATGTTTGTCAAGTTTTCACAGGAAAATATGAATCCAAAATGATGTTTGGCCCGAGGAAACCTATCGATTTGGATTGAGAATTTAAACGGCGCCCGCACTGCATAACCGGCGGTTTCAAATCGAACTAACAGCGGAGTGAGCGAGTGAGTGAGTGACAAAATCGCCCCCTCACGATATGTCATCCATTGCACATGCGTGCAATACGGATGACAAAAAAAGGAAAAAGTGATACAATACAATACCCCCACTCACACTTGTTGGATATGAGGTGATTCCAACCAACTCGGAGTTGTCTTCCCATAAAACATATCTTTAGTTTCATTAAGTATCGATATTGTAGCTATAGCACTGATTGTTATTGTTATTGATGTTATTGCTATTATTAATGTTGTTATTGTCATTATTTTCGGTACTCGGAAAACCTGAAGGAGTCCATAAAGGCAATAATAGTCATCACCATCAACATTATCATCATTATTATCAATATCAATATCATCATCATTATCGTTAACATCTTCATCATCATCAGCAGCACCATCATCATCATCACAATCGCCATCGCCATTATCTCTATAATTATCATCACAATAACCGTTATCATTATTATTATCGTAATCATCATAACCATTATCATTATCATCATCATCATTATTATTATTTCTATTACTTTAGACACAGCAGCTCTGAAGAAGCCCATCAGTGTAATAATGGTTAGAACAGTTCTTATTCCAAGTGTTATGCGAACTGGTACTACTGTCATTATAATTATGATGATCGTTATTATCGTTATCGTTATCATTATCATTATCATCATTGTTATTCCTTTTACTTTTGGCACAGCAGCTCTGAAGAAGCCCATCAGTGTGACGATGGTTAAAACAGTTGTTATTTCAAGCGTTATGCGAACTGGTACTAATGTCATTATAATTAGCATGATCGTCATTATCGTTATCGTTATCATTATCGCTGTCATATTACCTTAGACACAACAGCTCTGAAGGAGCCCATCAGTGTAACGATGGTTAAAACAGTTGTTTTTCCAAGTGCTATCCGTGCCGGTACTGCGTCCTTTGAGACCCAGAAGGACAGCCACGACAGCACCACTATCAGCACAGTAGGGGGCGTAACCCTGGATGGACACGTAGCCAAAGCGCCTTTCGAAGTGAAATGTAACATAAATTAGCGTCCAGTCACCTGGTCAAAAAGGAAAAATTATCCAACAGCGTCACCAATAGTCGACTGGCCCCTAGGCACAACATCCTGTGACAATGGTTGGATCACACGCCAACGACGACGAAATATATGCTTTGGGTATTAGACAATGTGGCAAAATAAAAACATTTTAAACAACGAGTTAAAACGTGATAAAATCAAAAGCACTGGATTCGCATTTATTAATGAGCTTAAGAAATCTGGACGGAGACGGCTGCAACGTCAGCCCCATAATTTGTATTTTGTTCTTTCTATTTTTGCTTTATACGTCATTCAATCGTTTGGAATCGATTTTAATTTGAAGGAATGCGTGTGGGAAGTACAAGAGATTTCAGAAGTGACGGCAAACAAATATCTCATGGATTTCTGCTTCCACGTCATCGTGACATCAACAAAACCCGAAAATTTGGATTTTGAAGTCCTACTTACAAACATGACGGTGAAAAGAAGTCCAGCTGTCTGAATGTTCACGTGCGGCTATTGTGTTTTCAAACATTAAATTATTGTTTTGTGCTGTTCGACTTGATGCCGCCGTCCTGGCATCTTAAACTCCCTATTACCTATGCTGTTGCGGCTTCCCTGCCCTATTTTTTGATTTGATTGTGTTTTGCTGTGTGTTGTTGTGTATGTAAGGCCATACCAAATGTGTATTTTTTTTTACCAGTAAAATAAAAAAAGAAAGGTTGATGAAAGCAATTTAAAACATTTTCACTAATCTAACCAAAAAAGTCAAACCTTTTGAATAACACTGCTGTATTGCTTTGGCAATTTTATTTCGTTGTGAAACATTTTTTTCAGCAAGAAATTGAACCGCCTGGTTATAAAACAAGAAACAGATTCGTTGTGACCTGGTTATAAATTGTTGTCACTCTTGTTTCAAATGCAAAGCTAGCTTAAAAGAAATGAAATTATCCTGCAAAAACGTAGAGAAAGAAAACTAGTCTATAAGTTTCTGTTGATATACACCAGTGTCAGTATGTGAATAAACATCCTCGTTCACTTTAAACGATGACTCTGGAAAGCAAAGGAGTTTGCTTCTAATGCACACTGTGCATAATTTGTTTATAAAACCAGCTTTAAATCACCTGTAGAATAGTGATATACTTCTTTTCTTTTCGTGGTCTCTTTGAGTTTGAACTTGGTCATAGCATCATCCATCACTTCAACGTTTTTCCAAATGTAGTCAACTTCGCTCGTCGGATAAGAGTCTGCGTGATAAATGTTTCTTTATTTAGACACATGGTGAAATCCGACATTTTCACTGGCCAATAAATAGGCCAATTTTCCCATGCAGTTCGACTATGCAGCTATTTCAGAAGTGGTTGTCCTAGTGCATTAGGTCTTAGCAAATCAGCACCTGACTAATGTAGAACAAATATAAGCTAGCTCAGTGCTGTGGGGGATAAAATAAATTTCGTATAAATAACCATTAGATGTTCCATTGGTGCAAGTTTTGTGAGACTTGCATAAGTTAAAAGTAAATTACTCTAGTATTAAGTTAAAACTAGAATTAAAATTAGAATTTGAAATTAAAAATCAAAAGTTAAAACTTATAATAAAAAATCAAATATAAAACAGAAAATCAAATTTAAAAATTGAAACTTGAAGCTACAATTAAAGTTTACAATTCAGAAACTTACATTTTTGTTATATTTTCAAGACTGCATGATTTGCTATCTCAAGGTAGCTGTAAACTTTAAAAGCTCACGTGTCCAAGTTCAATGCATTGATAGCTGGTAGAATGTTACTTACAACTGAGTAATATCAGTTCACAGGTCTACTCATCCAGCGGGTAGCTCCTTAAGTCCATTTGAGAGTAAATCTATAATGATAAGAATCTGTTACATATAAGAGGAATAACAAAAACAATAGCAATAACAATAACAATAACAGTAACAATAATTAGTAACAGTAACAATATTAATAACAATAACAATAGCAATAGCAATAACAATAACAGTAACAATAACTATAACTATAACAATAACAGTAATAATAAAAACAATAGCAGCCGAACAACACGTCTGGCGCGCCAGTCCTCACGATTGTGCATACAAGACTCTATCTCAAACCTGCTGTTGGCTCCCAAATCCATCTTAACTGCATGTGTCTATGGATGTCATAGACAGAGGTCCTCGTTTTCTATGCCCGTGTAACTGGAAAAGCAGCTCTTTATGAATGAAGCAGTGGCCAGTGAGGCCAAGTCTCCGCCTACCATAGAGCTCTTAGCTTGGTACAAGGCTCTATCAACTAATGTTAAATTCAGCACGAAGCATTCGGGTGTAACAGTCGTCAAGCGATCTTTCTAGGGCTGGGGTAAAAGTCAAAGATTTAAACCCATACAGGCGAACCGTAATCGTTCAAATACCTTGGAATAATCTTGAATTAATGGAACACTTACGTTACATCACCATAATGATTTCATCCACTGAAAATGAAACAAAGCTTAGAAGTTTCATCCTCATTAAGCACCTTCTGCCCATCTGCACACGTAAACTTGATGTGCTTGAGATGATCTTGCCTATACATGTACTTTGAATATGATTGTCTGGTATGGGCGACCAAAACAACCGCTCAGTGCACTCATCAGTCTTATGAATAAAATTGCGAAACTCGCTCTGATCCGTATTCTCACCGACTTTGGCAGGACTTTGTTTGAATCAAGACGGATTATTTGCCGCTACATTTCTTGTATAAAGTGGTCAATACCATTACTGATAGGGACATTTATTTTATTTTTTGCTGAAACGTCAAAATCACAACTCCAGGGGAAAAAGAACTCCTGGGCCCAGTTGTTCGAAAGTGGGTTAGCACTAACCCAGGGTTAAATTTTCAGCCCGCAATTGGATTCACCTCCTTAAAGTTAGAATTGGGTTGTTATTTCGAGTTTACGTAATTGGGTTTCCTAAAAGTGTGCTTAATAATACTTTAGAAAAACCGGACGTATTTCTAGATATAAGGAATTTAGTTTAAAGTTTATCCTAACCCTGGGTTAAATTTAACCTACTTTCAAACAGCTGGGTTCAGACTATAAAAGAAGACCTAATACTTAATACGGTCTAATACTTAATTTGATAAATGAATAAAGCTACCAGAACATGGGAATAATAGACAGTCTCGGAGTTTTAAATGTCAGGCAAAGGCAAAAGGCAAAGGTAACATAAGAAACAATAAAGACAAAGGTAAAAGCCAAAACGAAAAACAAATAGAAAACAACTTGCAAAGGCAAATTTAAAGGCAATTCAACGAAAGTATTGTGTGATTCTGGCAATGAAACTAATCAGGTAATGATGAGTTACCTGGTACTGTATAAGCCATCTCCGTCAGATTTAATTGCCACTCGACTGTTAGGCATGGAAAAGATGTGAAACTTGGCCTCTTTACTTGATGTTCAAAAAACGTATCAGGACTCCAGACTGCCTTAACAAACTTGCCGGTCAAGTTTATTGGGGTCCCTAAAGAATGCTGTAGTCGTTGATCGTTCCAATATTGGGCTAAAAACAAATCTACTGAAAAATCCTAGAGTGAAGAGAACGAAATATAGGTTGAGTTATATTACTGATTTGAGAATACAAAACAATACATACTAGTTCTGCAATGCTTGCTCGTGGGATACCGTGGAATATGCCCGCGTCACTTGTATTTCAGTTATGTACATGTACGAATACACTCAAGAGCCTTTATAGGCGAGGATGTATAAGGAGAAAATGTAAGTGACAAGTGGGATGTTCCACGGTATCCCACGAGAAATCATTGCATAACTACTTTGTACCATGCCTAAATCTTAAGTCTTAATCTTCGAGAATTTCCAAAATCTTCGAAAACGCTTCAAAATCGAAATTTTCAGAAAACATCGGAAACGGTTCCAAACAGTTTTGAGGAGTGTTATGATTTTTTAAATTTTTCAAAAATAGTTGGAGAAGTGTTCTGTTCTGAAAACTTCGCAGGAGTTAAAAGCATCGGAGTTGATTTGAAGAAGTCATCAAAAGGAAGCCAGCATAACTGTTACGCGCAATTGTTGCATACAGGGAACTGTGTCCCTACCGCGATCAAAGTACAACAATTTAGTGTATTCATAAAAGATGCCTTTGTATGAACACATACAGAGGGGATATTGCACGAGCATTAGGCATTGTTTTATACTTTAACAACAAAGTATCTCCACTGAATACAGTATCTCAAATAACTTGATGTTCTCAGCGAGTTCTTTTCAGAATGTTCTTATGTTTTGGGATTTTTTTCCGACTCAACGTTCTTATAAACAGGGTGTTTTTTTAAAAAAAGAGTGTATGTAGGTACGCGTAGTACAATTTAAGAACGGAAAATTTAATCAACAATCACTGAAAGAAATACGTAATAACAACTTGCACGACAAGATGCTAGCACTGGAAAATACACAAATACACATCAGTCACAAGAAATTATTCAGACATTTCAGACCTTCTCATAAATTTTTCCCAAATTCTTAGGGGTAGTTAAAACTTGATGCTTTGTCAGTCGAGAAGAACCAGTTTATTTTAGCATTTTTCGATCTAAAGCATTCACTTGACTTCACAAGGCTTACATACCTTGGCTTGAACAATGGAATGAGGACGATAAACTAAACACAAAAGCTAACGCACTAAAGCTAAACACGATGACACTTCATCATCGTCGTCGTAATCAACATCAACATGCGTATCTTGGCCAAAGCAAAACTATCAATGACTTGAAGAGCACAACAATTATGGTGCAGAGTAACTTGACACGTTGCACACACACACACATCTATAGCCCCGATGATTTGATATAAAAGAATTGTCAAACACTAAATGTCAAACGGAAAATTTTGATATTCTTTAGTTTTATAGCAATCACAACTGTTAACACCTAACTGACATATCGACAACAGTGTCAATATTGCTTGACTGTCATACCATTTTTTGTCAAAGCAGTTCTTACATGACATATTAAATTTGAAAATAGTAACAGCAGCAGTTGCCTTCACTGCTCCCTTTCTTGTATTGGCTAATCACAGTACTCCAAAACACGCACTGTTTGGTTGTTTGGACACCCACTTCAAAGTACAGAACCGTGCAAAGGTAACATACCATGACTCACGGGTTGCGGGTCGCGGATGACGGGTGACCCGAGGCAAGGCAGTCGAAATCAAAACAGATATCCGCATTTTAATGAACTGACCCGCGTATACGTACAAATTTGAAGGCACATGTACATTGTATTCACCCTTTGCTTCAAGACTTTCACGAATTTCAAGAGACTGTTACACTTTGCAAACTTGGAACGTTAATGGATGTAAATTAGCGTAAGCCCTCTTGGCTTCGCTATAAAGGAAAGAAGGTCGTCTGCATATCGATGTTGTTTACATGTATTTGCTTTGACTTTCAACAGTGAAATGAAATTCATGGAACTAACAACAAAGATAAAAAGTAGGAGATGCCTTTCAGGTACGCCTACCTTAACAATCCCTTTTTCTCCCGAATAACAAGCCATGGCAGTGTCACGCTCCGTCGCACACACGGGTGAAATGTTGCTGATCGGAAAACTGTCAAGATCTGACGCATGCGCATGCTCAATCCCAGCTTCTGAGCTTATAGTCGGTAGCAAGAATGGGTCCACTGGAGGATTACGTGCTCTATCTTCCGTGTGCGGAGAACAAACTGTTACCAGTAGGTTCAAGATTGGTTCTGTTTGAAGCAACTTTGTATAACAGAACGTTTGTTAGTTACATGTACGGTCAAGAAATCTCAAATTAGGCATTCCACAAAGCCTCGATCTGCACGCCAATTTTGAATTGTACAGAAGACATAAATATATACTAAAACAGCACCTTGTCTTTTGTCACTTTAGTAAACTACAGAGGGCATTCAGCATGGCATTATAGACTTACCAATTTCATCTTCGATGACATGTGAACAAAAAAGGAACAGAAAAACGTCAGGGTCAGAGGTAGAAACATCACTGGTTTCACTGCCACTAAAATAAGTTTATTATGTATTGGCTAATGCTAAATCTTTTCCTGAACCAAGCAGCTCATGAGGCCTGTGATCAGGCCGGGATCTAAACTCATGAGTTTTGGGTTATGAATTAAACGCACTAACCATGCGACCACCACTCTGCCGACTTAACGTATTGTAGAATTCCGAAGGTAATGAACCCCCGGTAGTAACAACCTCCCGAAAGTAACAACCTCCTGATAGTAACGACCCCCCGCAAGTAACGTCAATTTTCAGAGGCTGCTAAAAAGAAAACCCAAAAGTAAAGACCCTCAAAACGTTCGACCCAATCTCAAATATATACGAAAACATTCCGGGATACATGTACTGTACTTTCTTTTCATCAGTGAATATTTTAAAATTAGTGACGCCAGCGTGAAATTCAGTCGATTCCAACGTAAACAATATACAAACACAATTACATCTTTATTTCATTCATATTCTTTACGTTCACAAACTTGTAAATTTTGGTATCGAAATGTAACGACTTTCGGAAAGTGACGTTTTCAGTGCTGCTAAAACCGAAAGTAACGGTGGTCGTTACTTTCGGAATTCTACCAGTATATTAAACTTCCTGCAATGGCGGTCTTCACTACTCTCCTAACAAATGTAAATTATTTGCAACACACCTTCCAATCCCACACAATACATTGCATTTGTATCAAAATCAGAAAACACCCTCTGCATGAACTCCTGGTGGCTCAACTCGTGAGTGCGAGATACAGCTGCTGGTGACATGTTATACTTCTTGTGATCTGAATAGTCATCAAGAACGGAGCCACAGTTGGTAACATTTTGTTGAACTTGTGGTAAGTTGTCTGCAATATGCAGAAAGGCTTGCCCCACTGCTTTACTACTGCCTTCCTCATCCGCACCTTCCAATGTCTCCAACTTGATACAAGCTCAAGTGCAAGACTAGAATAAACAAATACAGATGTTTCAACGACATCTATTCTTGGTTCTCAGCAATTTTTTAGAGTATCATTTCTAATTGTTTACATTTAATGTATGATCCAGGCTTATAAAGGATGACAAATGTTGTCTTTCAAAATAATAAAAAAATACTACTGCATAGTTTTAAACTGAAAAATAATATAGATACAACTTGAGTCTTCAAATAATAAAAGAAGTCGAACTACTGCAAATATTGTCATGTGAGAGCTAACTCGGAGCATTT
>JAOBYH010115433.1:0-11172 GCA_025403525.1 Umimayanthus kanabou
TCTGTTTTTGAGATGTCACGGATTATCCTCACATCGGATCCACTTGTTTATATGCATGTTTTCTCGAGTGCAATCTGTAAATATAGAACTTTTACAGGAGACATTGCTTATAGCAAAGACAAGACTCTTTTCAAACTCCCACTGCTACAAGTACAACGTATCCCGAGTGAACGATCACCAAGCGTCTTGTTATTGATATGATTACTATTGTTGTTATTAATATTATTATTACTATTATTAATAATATTATTATTATTATTATTGGAAACATTAGATTTGGTTGTTTCCCATTTTAAAAATGAGCGAAGTATTAGCTGCTTGTTAAGTGAGCATAAGCCCTAGAAGCCTCGAAGAAAAAAAAAGTTACAGGAACCCTTGAGGGGGGACAATCGGACCCCCTCCTCTTCTACTTTCGACACAATTCATCCGATTGAAATGATATTTGGTACATAAAATAAGCTTCCTTTGTACTTTCAATTAAGGATAATCACGTGGTGTCTGATTGGATTGCATGACAACCAGAGTCGCATAACTTACGTCACAAGTGGCCGCCATCTTGGATTTTCAAATTTTCAAATTTTATTCAAATTTGAGTTATAGTACTTCAAAATGACAAGAAAACATAATTTAGCGAATAAAATCTATAAAATAGTTTGAACCTATTATAAAGCTGTCGGTATTTAGTCAGTTTTTAGCGAAAAGTTGAAATTTCGCATTCAACACACACATTGCGTGACTTATGATGACGCCATCAGTGGTAACGTATCCTAATTAGTGTCAAAAGATGTGTTAACGAACAAAGAACAGTTGTATGAGAGTTTTTGACAATTTGTCAATTTGACATCCCCTCGAGGCTTCTAGGGTTAAGAACTGTGTACAATGAATTCAAAACCAATGTTAGCAGTAGGGAAGTGGGGGTTCTGGACCAGGGGAAGTGGGTAGTCCGATAGCTCCACCCTGACATGACCATTTTATTTTTAGTGCCAAACCGGTTTTGAACCCGTTTGACCAGTGCCGCCAGTCTGACCTGTTTTCAACCTGTTTTGACCAGTTTAATAGCGCCACCACGTCCTACCGACCGGTTAGCCCTTCCAATCTCAGATCACGTGATGTTGTAGGTCATTCAAGGTCACTTAATCCAGTCATCTGATTGGCTATTACGTAGTCATACGATATGCTGGGTCAATCAAAGTCGCTAAATTTGGTCAGAACCGGTCCGGCTACTCTAGATTAACTGGATTGCAAACTTGTTCAACTTGTTCAACTAGTTTTTCTTCTTTTTTTGCTATAAATCTTTGGCAGATTTTCTGTATTGTCATTTCACTTTCACGATGGACTGGGACCTGCATATCTGGAGCTGTGCTACTTTATAAGAACTAGAGATTTTTTTTGACTTGTGGGCGCCAATTCTGTCTGAGTTTATTTTATTATGCGAGCTGGCTGCGAATGATTTCAATCAAGCCGCCTTCGATAGCATCAGCATTTTCTACCCGGAATTATTTACAGAAAAACACAGGTTTTACTTACGTTTTATTTGCCTCTTCATTCCACTATTTCCCGCCTTTTTCAATCCCCCATCCCCCGCCCTTCCCACACCCGCTCTTGCTCTCTCTTCTCCCGAACTATTTCCCCGTGTTTTGAAATCAATTTCTTTTCCACGCTTAAATTTTTTTATAAATCGTTTCAAATGAGCTTTCGCTCACTTCACAAGTAATTAGAAAAAAATTCGGAGATATTTCATTTTTAACGCCAATTTCGTGATTTAAACCTGGACTTCAAGGTTGAAAGGCAGGTAACTACCCGACTTCGCCACCGTGACAAATTGATTAGCAACGTGCTAATAAGGGGGGGGGGGGAGTTCAAATTGACCCCCTCGATTTTTTATGCTTTAAATTTTTGTTCCTTGACCGATTACCAAAAGTTTTGGGACAACTGTTCTTTGTTTGGTAACACATCCTTTGAACCTAATTAAGTGACGTAACGATTGATGACGTCATCATTATTAGACACGAAACTTGTGTGTTGACTACGAAAGTTTAACTTTTCGCCCCAAAAGTGACTATTTTTGCTGAAAAAGTGCCCAAATACTGACAACTTTACAATGGATCTTACAATTTTGTAGATTCCAATCTCTAAATGTTGTTTTCTCACGAGTTTTAGTGTTCAATTCGAATATGAAAAATCTTTGAAAATTTGAAAATCCAAGATGGCGACCGCTACTGACGTCATATATATGGTCGTGGTTGCCATGGAAACCGATTCGACACCACGTGGTTTCTATTAGTTTAAAGTCAATGGGATGAGTGGTGTCAAAAGTGGAGGGGAGGGGGCCGATTGACCCCCCCCCCTCCCCCATGCCTTCGTGTACCATTTTTAGGCCTAAGATAAAGTGATAACCATTTCAAATTTCTCTCTTCGACTATTTTTAATGAGACTGTAACTTCTTTGTTTAGTCATGCTAATACAATTGGGTTTTCAGTTTACTAAACAAATAAGTTAACACGAATAATTTTAAAAGAACGAAATGGTTGGTTGGTAGGCTTCAGTAGGCCTTCAATTGTTTAGCTTAGACGCAAGAAACTTTGAAGTTGGACTATTGTACTGTTTATAAGGGTATATTTTCAACAAGATGACACCAATCAGAGTTAAAGAACTCGAATGTTCCTGTTGTGTTAGTTGGTTTAATCTGCTTTAGGATTGTGTTATAAAACGAAAGAAGTGATACTAATTTATCCGTGTAACATTTTAACTCTAAAATTAACCCTCAAACGTCCAAGGGGGGGTCAAATTGACTCCCATAGGTTTTTCAATTTAAAATTCAAAGCTTTCAAGCAATCAAAATGAAACTTTCAGTATCTGTTGTCCAATAATGAGCACATCTTTTAACGTTAATTGGATGACGTCATCACTTTTAATTTCTACATAATTAATTATGCAAATGAAAGTTTGAAATAGAAAACTGTAACTTTTTGATAAAATTTGTTCTTATTTCTTCTTTTAGACTCTATTCTTAATTATACTCCTATTTGAGGCTGAAAACACATGTTTTCTACTAATTTCAGTAAAGTTTGCTGCAGTTTGGCGCAAAACAAAATCTTTGAAAAATCGAAGATGGCGGCCAAGATAGTGGACATGCTGTGAAACGACCGCTCTCAAGAGTAGATCACTAGATGTGTGAACTAAAGCAGATGTGACCTTTACCTTTCAGACAAAGAAGATTTGATAAATACTATAGCGGCTACAGAAAGCCGTAGCAATTGTATTTAGCAAATGTTTACACTCGGACTAATGAATTGAAACTTACCAAAACACAATCTCCTAGTCTAATTATGTCCACTTTACAGATCCTGCCTATGATAGGCGTTGAAACAACACCATAGATATATTTTCCGACTTGTTCAAGCACCCAAATTCATTATTTCGACGCTAAATCCAACCCATAAATTGAGAGTGACCACTGACTGGCTTACTGCCCAATTAAATACTACTGAATAATGTTGACATAAATAATTAATTTACATTAGCTCTATTTTGAATAAATATTGCGGGGGAGGGGGTATATGTTTTGTCACTCTAGAACCTAGTCCTCTCAAAATAGAAATAAATCGTGGTCGTCCATTTTTCTTGTAAAAATACTGTATAACACAAAAGTCAAATGAATTTTTAAAAAAACGCTTATCTTGTGATAGAGAGAAACGAAGACAAAAGCACCTAAACTGTTAATTACATTCCAATTTATTTTTCATTTTCCAAAGACACTGTTTGCATTCTTTAATCGACTTCAGAATCAATTTCAATGTCACTATCCGCTCCAAAACACTGTTTGTGGCCAGATCTGACATTGGTAAGACTTAAAAACTCACATTCATTACAAAGCTGAATAAGTTAACGTAAAGTTTTCTTTTTCAAACTAAATATGTCTTGACATATTGGCTTGAATTGATTTATATCCATCCTTCCATTTACATTGCGGTCATTTTAACAACAGATATACGACTCTTCACACAGATTGACACTACTTTCCTTTCACTTTTTTCCTTCTCTATCAACTGAGTGTTCATCAGAGTCACCGTCATTTTCATCCTCGCATTCACTTCCTCCACCCTGTTCAGCTTCTGACACTTCACTTTCGTCATTATCTTGATTTGATGTGTCGCTTTCACATTCGACATTCGATCCACTAGCCGTTTGTTTATGCCTACTTTGGCAATACCATCCAGAAACGTGTTTAGTGCTCTCGGCTGTGCTACGTCGGGGTTGTAAGGTAGAAGAATGTGTTCGCTGAGTTCGGCAAAACTAGTTTTAGTACAACATTTCTCCTTTGGGAGTCCAAAACAATATGCTTTTCGAGGTCGCCATGGAGTGCAGGAAATCGGAATTATTTGGCTAAAAGGTTCTTTCTCTACCACTTGATTCTTCACCACTCTCAGAAGCTGTTGAGCTATCATCCATGTCTTCGCTTTCCTCATCTTCGATTTGCTACCTTTTTGCATTCGTATCTCAGTCTTTACCAATTGAAAGCCACGTTAAATTGAGTTATAGTGACGGCAGTGTTCGACTTCTATAACAAAATCACACTAAGTCCACTCAGATGAGGACTAATGACATCTTCCATGAATGCAGCACCAGTTTGGCTTATTATTTTCTTTTTTCTATTTAAAAGGCACTTTTGTGTTTATTAACCCTATCTTACACGGGCTTTTTCAGGTTGGTTCTATACGGGGGGGGCACAGAGTGCCCGCGGCCTTTTCTCTGAAACGGTTAAAGCTACTGCAATCAAACTTGGAACACTAACTAATTAGGCCAATACCAATTAATTAGTTAATTAATTAGCATCCTATGACGTCATTATGACGTCATAGGACGCCTTGTTGATTTTATGGCGGCCATCTTTGATTTCTTGGAACATTCAATAATTGCTCAAAATCAACAAGAAATTGATCAAAAACATTGAAAATGTTTCTAATCTGCTTAAAATAAGCATTTGAATAAAAAACGTGGAATAAAAATGTATTTTAAGCAAATTTATGTAAAAATTGTCAAAACAGCTTTCGAAAAAGTAGTTGCCATGGCAACAGCTCAATTGGTACGGCTTTATCAATAAATCATTGTCTTCCTCGATAAATTTTATGAAAAGTCGCCAAATTTCGTTGCAGTAGCTGTAATCGTTGCGAAGATACGAATCTTTGAAATTAGCACGGGCACTTTGTGTCCCCCCCCGTGTAAGATAGGGTTAAGTTACACAGTTCATCCTAATAAGGTTGTAGTCTGTCCCGCTTGTCCCATCTGAAGATGGGACACTTTCTTTCAGTACATTATAGCAGAGCTCACATATGACATGTACTTGCTCGGGAGTGGCCATGGTGGTGGCGGTGTGGTGGCGGCGGTAGTGGTGGTGGTGGTGGAGGTGGTTGACGGTGGTGATAAGTTTGTTTGTGCTATTTCTTTGCGGTGGCAGTGGTGATGCTGGTGGTAGTTGAGGTGGTGGTGGTGGTATTTTTGTTTGTGTTATATATTTGCGGTGGCAGTGGTGGTGGAGGGGTGACGGTGTAGGTGTTTATATTTGTGTTATTTTTTGTGGTAACGGTGGAGGTGGTGATGGTGGTGGTATTTTTACTTGTATGTTTTGGTGGTGGTTCTTATGATAGGGTATAAACACAACATTGCTCTGTTAGTTATATCATAAGTACTGTGGTTGGGGAACCATGAACAAGTTTCTAACTTGTGCTCACTGTGGGCAAACATTTTTTCGTGTGGATAGTTTGAAGCGGCATATTAAGTCGAAGAATAACAGTACTCCACCACTGGAGTATTTACAGACACTGAGTACGAATCCACCGAGTAACAGTACACGATATGAAAAACAGGAGAGAGCTGACTGTGGGCCCTTCAAGTTTTAACGCCCTTTTACAGCCTTGGTTGCAGGACTGAATGACCGGTTCGGGGAAAACTGTTTGGGTACGGAACTTGCTTGAACATGCGACCAAAACGATTACTCCACCACCTCAACGCACCATATGGTGCTACTTGCAATGGCAGCCCGCCTACGAGCGGATGCAACTCAGGCGTACCAAAATTGTCAAAGGCATTCCTGCTGACCTGGAAGAAGATTGGTACCTGAATGAAGCCATCAGTAACCTGATTATTGTTGACGACCAAATGGCAGAAACAGCCGGTGATAAGCGGATTCTTAATCTATTCACAAAAAGTTCTCATCATCGAAACGTTAGTGTCATTATTTTGGTTATTATTGGTTTAAGTTTGACATCTTTTCCTTAGCTGCTTTTTTTCCGCATACCCCAGACTTTCTCTGTTTTCGTGGCTAGATCACAGGAAACTTTCTTGTGGTTTTGAGATTTCTTTTCTGTCCGCTCACTTGTTTTTTTTATTTTCACCAACTGAAATGTCGTAGTCACTTGAGGGTAACAGCATTCGGCAATTCATCTCATAAATGACGTTGTTAACCATATAGCCACTTGGAAAGACCTCTTCGGTAGTTTCGAATCTTGTAGTTGACTCCATGACTCTAACGGCTGTAATGAGTTTTTGTCCATTATCTTTAGGTATTTATAGCTTCTTAGACTCTTTGTTTCACGCATTTTGGTGGAGCTTGATTTTCGTTCTCCTTATAGTTCTTTGCCAATTATACTAGTTTAACAGTTGCTGCTTTATCAACACTGTCATCTCAAACTTTCGTAAGCATTCAAGAAAAACATCAAGTCTTCTTCGTCAAAAACACCGCGGCTCATGTTCATAAACTTGTCACTGTTAAATCATCAAACATTTCAGCAATTTCATGCCACCGTTTGGTTTGTCGCAGATTTTGCTTTTCATACTCTATCTATCGGCAATTCAATTGTTCCTGTTTGCGTTCTTTTCCATATCGATAATGAACTAAAAGCGGTAAATTAACCACAAATGTCTTGCTTGTTAAAGAAAACAGGGTAGAATGCAACTTGGATTTATAGGTAAAATCAAGCAAGAAAAACCCAACAACAACCGATTTCTAACACAACTGAGGAGCTTGTACGTGACTTGTAACCAAATATGGACAAAGGTCAATAAACTGTCTCAAATTTATAGCAAAATAATTACAAAAATCCTGTCAAACAAGTTTACAAACTGGTTTATCTAAAGCAGCTGGATCTAGACCGGCATGAGCTGGTATAAGCACTGATTTGGCGCGTATACGAAAACATAAATTATTGTATAAATAAAATATATAATTGAATAAATTACTAGCGCACGGGAAAAGTGTAACTAAAAATAGAATGGTGACGTCAGGGGGCGGGGCAATCTGACTCCCCACTCCCCCTGGTCCAGAATCTCCACTCTCCTACTTCTAATGTTTCTATTATGTACCGATTAATTCCCTGCTGCTTTGAAACTTGATCAACGAATTTCCATCCCCCCAAGGGCATACCCCGGACATTTGACGCGTAATTTTGCCAGGGGGGCAGGGAATTTGGCAGTAGAAGCTCTCTTTGGGGTAGGCAATTACTCAGAAGAACTTTATCTATAGTGTCTTTGTGATGGACCAGTTTTGTATGGCCGCAAGGCTCGGAATAAGGCTTAAAGAAACTGTATGCAATAGCACAAATTAGTATAAACCCAACAAGTGAATGTTACTTTTTGCTGGCTCTTCTTGGTCAGAAAAAGGAAATATTCATCCATATTTACTTTTTAGCATTCATGCGGACGTGCGCGGTTTGAACTTATTCAGATGAAAATAAATTATTTATAAAAGTGATATTCATTTGTTGGGTTTATACTCAAACAATTATTCCCCTCAGTGTCAGTGCTTCGCGGCTCGGTAGAATATATTCCACTATTCACATCCACTTCGGGGAATAATTGTTAAGTATTATTTCAAAGATCCAACCAATTTTTTTTCGGGACAGTGTGTCCTTGGACCCTTCTTGGAATTTGTAACTTTAGAGGCTTTCGTTTATTGTGTATAAGGGTTGGTAAGATTGTTGGGGTTACATAGTTTTCCAATACTAAATGGGGGGTTACTTAAGATTTTCGTATGGAGGGGGCTATAAAATTATAGCTAATTGTAGGAGTGACTTTTAAGAAATGGTTTTCAAGATAGGATACGGGGGAGGGGTTGTAAAATTCAATATAATCTCCTTGGAATTGAGCCAAGCCTCTTCCCATGCCCTAATAAAAGAAAGACCCTTATTACTTGTCTTGGTTTCAAAGACCTATAAACAGTTTTATTATCATTATAGTTATTGTTTTTAATTTTATTTTTATTCTTATAATGTTATTTCAAACCTATATTATCTTGTCATATATGTTGTGGGTTTTCGCGGGTAAGTCAAATTGCAGTGGTTCGATATTCTTTAATATTTTATGTAATTTCCTTGTGCCAGATATCTACTAAGAGGGAGTCATTTGATAAATAGAACTCTGGAGGACCCCCAGGGAATGACTGATACATGGTCAACTCTAAAGATAGTCATCTTTTTAATGATTACGGGATGATTTGTCAGTGGCCAAAAGTGACAAAAGGTATGGAAGTTCCTGCCGTAAAAAGGTGAAAAAACAGGCCTGTCTAATCTCCTATTATTACCACCAGCAGCCAAGGGTTTGGGTTGACCCATGTCTGCAACTTACGAATCCTGATGGTTGTTGGCTGGAGAATGGTTCGGCTTTGCTGAAGTTGATATCGAGGTTCCTTCCACTTTCTGGTCAAAGTTTGAGGAGATGCCGCCATGACTCTACAACAAGGAGGTGCCCAAGACAGCCGCGCGGCAAGAAATGTTGGACTATCTCCAGCGCATTGTACGACAGCATGTTGTCGAGTAGAAAAATCTAATCTGAGCGCTGTTTGTAGTCAAAATATTGTTATGCGCGCCAATCCTTCTCTGGTATGTTGAACTTGGACGGGTGATCACAGCAGTTTATCGTACCATTGACTACCAGCCACAGAAAGTGTGCGTCTGGTCCCTAGAACTGGTGACCGGAGCGCTCCGCAAGCGGGTCGCCGACAAGTCGAAGGCCATTTTATGGAGGTCTTCAAGCTCTTGGGTCACTCGGCTTACGGAAAGCTGATTGAGGCTCCCGAGAGGCAGACGAAAGCCTCGCACACAAAATATATAAAAAAAAACCCATGACCCAACCCTGTGCTCAGCATGGTTCAACGACCTGTGTGAAATAGGAGAAGCGTACGAGATCGAGGTATGCACGCCGCATATAGAGATCAAGGGAGCGTTACAGATTGGCATTGCCGTGTTTCAGTTGGCGAAACTATAAATGTCTGAATTCTATTACAACTTCCTGGACCGCTCCATCGACAGGCGCGACTTCGAGCTCATCCAGATGGACACCGACAGCAACTACATAGCCCTCTCTGATGACCGGCTCGAGGGCATCGTTTGCCCGGAACTCCGTGCAGAGTTCGAAGTCTACCGCAATGGCTTGCCTGGGACAAGTAGAGCAACCACACGCCCAGGTTGTTGTAGCATTAGTTCGAGAGCTACCGGTAAAAACAAAAGACCTGTTCGCACGGTAGAAAATTTGAAAGAGCAAAGTTTGAAGCAGTAATCTAGCGAAACGCTACAAAACCTTTTGACCTCTCACTTCGGAACCCAGCGCTTCTCAAATAGAACGAATTGATTAATTGATTAGATGACAAACAAAGATGTCAGAAACCGTCTCGAGTTGCATGCACGCGCATATCACGACTGCCATTTTAATATATACGTGTTAGCCTTAAACCAACTCTTACACAAAAAAATGCTTGCATCAGTTTGCGAATCTTTCCCTTTTGTTTGCTCGTTTGGCTTACGTATCAGCCCTAAACCAACTTTCACACAAAATTTCTTTTTAGCTTCGGTTTACAAATCTCTTCGACGTGATCTTGTGACAAGCTTCAAAACCTGATATTTAAACACGATAAAGTTTGCAGCATAGCTGATGTGGTTGTGCATTAGTACAAATTTAACCTTAGTAACACCAACAACTAAATTTAGCTACTTCTAAATACAACTATTTGCCAATTTTACTAAATATCACCCTCAAAGCAATGTGACCAGTTTTCCTCTTTTTTTTTACGAGCCAACGCTTAAATAAAGAGTTGTAGCAGTTCCATTTTCATTGGCCAGGGCGTTCCAAAGCCGTACGCCCACATATGACAGAGAGGTCTGTCAATTTCAAACAAAACTTAATTTTGCGGCCACTTTTCAAAATGTCGGTTTAACTCATATTTGTGCCTTCTTTGAAAGGCGCCCTGTTAAGCATGTAATGGGAGTTCATTCCTTTTGGAAATGCTTTCTTTTTCAAGAAAATTGAGAAAACAGATGGAGTTGAGATGCTAGGCAACAAACAAAATTTTCCGGCTAACGAATCACTAGAAACAGATGAAAACATAGAAAATATGTCAACATTTCGCTGGCTTCTTTCTCATACGCTTCGTTGTTCACAATCCAGCAGAAACTGAGTATTTTGAGATTGCTTGTTCTGCTTCCAGCTGTCGCCAGTTTAGTTTAGAACTCAGTAACACATGTATCAGGTAAAAAAAAAACTCGATAACGAACTCAAACTCTGTTACTTTAACGAGCCCTCCAAATATGGTTCTTGATCAGGACATAAAGTACTAGCTTTTGACACTTACCGAGTAGCACTTATCAGTGTATTTTTATTTGGCGCGTAGCCAGGAATTTTGGTCGGCAGGTGCAAACCGACACCGTAGCGGACCTCACGTTATAACATTTCAGGAGTACCAAGTCAATTCCTTCTTGAATGCTTCTTGGCAAATAAATCTACTACTTTGTCGAGATTGACCTCGGCAAAGTATTGGTATGTATCAACGCTAAAGAGGAAAACCTCTCTTGTACCTCGTCGGGACATGGAGTTTTGAGCGCTATGCGAGGGCGCAACCGGAGCATACTAGGAGGTACGGTGGATGCTCCCCCGAAAATTTTTGAATTTCTCGACGTCTGAAATGATATTTCCTGCTTTTTGAGTACACTTTAGGCGTGATATGGTCACTAAATAGACACGTAAAGAAAATGGAAAATTGACGATGCCAGTAGTAAGTATGAGAGAAATTTGGACTGACAATAGACTAAGACATAGTCGTTATATATGTAAAACATAAACTATTCGTACAAATCGTGAAGAACACCGGCAATCTTTCAAACTGACGCCTCCGCCATCTTGGCC
>JAOBYH010115545.1:0-11170 GCA_025403525.1 Umimayanthus kanabou
TGTATGTATGTATGTATGTATGTATGTATGTATGTATGTATGTGTGTGTGTGTGTGTGTGTGTGTATGTATGTATGTGTGTATGTATGTATAGCGAAGGACCGCCCTCGAACTGACCTTTCTCAAGCACTTATAAAATTCGTGACTCTTTCCGGCAATATCCAGAAGATCTTCGACATGTATGTATGTATGTATGTATGTATGTATGTATGTATGTATATATGTATGTATGTATGTATGTATGTACGTATGTACGAATGTACGTATGTCAAATGTACGTATGTACGTATGTTTGTTTGTGTACGTATTTGTGTATGTATGCGTGTGTGTGTGTATGTATGTATGTATGTATGTATGTACGTATGCATGTTTGTTTGTATGTATGTATGTATGTATGTATGTATGTACGTATGCATGTTTGTTTGTATGTATGTATGTATGTATGTATGTACGTATGTATGTATGTATGATACTACGCGTGCGCTCATCGACTGCCTAGCGTTGATCAATATTTAATATAGAGAAAGTTGACGTGACCGGTGTCCGGTTAGGGTTACGGTACACTCTGAGCAGTGTTTTCCAGGTTTCAGTTCGCAGTTTCTTCAATATGAGTCGGCTAACAAAAAATCTGCATATCGTTGGAAAGCTTATAAAATCGTCTAAATGATGGAGTGCGCTATTTTTTGCAAACTCGCCTTTGTAAGCGAGAACCAGCTCGCTCTTTGTGACCGAGCGTTTTCTTTCCATGAAGCGCCAAATCTCTTCGGTTTTAGTTTCTTGCATCTCCAACCTCCATCCCCCCCGAAGAATATTCAACCAGATTAAAAACTTACTGCATGAAGTCCTCCCATAGGTCAATATTTTGAACTCTCTCAATCTTGACAATCCAATGTCCACTTGACATGGTTTCAAAAAACTTTGCTTTAGTCTTCATGTATTCTTCTGAGAAACTTTCACACAGTTGAACCAGGATGTAGTCGGCACCTGGGGGAACTGGATCCCAGTGGCTTGGAACATCACTGGTCCAACTGTCTAACCTTGACGGGCCAGGCTTGGGGCTGTAAACATTCGATTGAAAATACAAGAAATATATTTAGAAAAAAATATTTATCAATAACTTCTAGTAACAAACCGACTGACCATATTCCTATAGCTATGAGAGTTTTTGGTTGGTGAAAAATACAAACTACATATTAGATACAATTTCTTTCCTTTTTCAGATCTATAAGCCTAACTATTTATACCCTTCTTCAAACTGTGATCAAGTCAAAGGCAAAAATATAAACTATTTCAAAACTAGAATGCATGCATATTTAATAATAAGCAAGTTTGACATTGTAAAACTTCAAACTACACCTTACATAATAGCATAAATAACAATGAATTAAATAGTAGTAGCTAGCTCGCGCTCCCCCTTATAAATTCTTTTTCTACACAGGTACAAACCTAAGAGACACAAATGTGGATGGGGTTCACAGGAGCTGGTCCAGGAATTTCAGAAGGGGAGAGCTAACAAGGTAACTGTGCTTCGAAAGAGGGGCTCAGAACCTATGCATCCCTCCTCTAAATCTGCTCCTGGTACATATACTACGATTACGAATAAATGTGTATAAAATGGATGGATCTGAATACACTGTGGAAGCAAATGAACTCGAGCTTCCTCTTGGGATATGGTGAGTCGGTGGGGGAAGTGGGAGGGTAGGGGGGTGAGTTTTCACTCAACAATGGAAATTAGATTTTTATTCATTCCTTGAAATTGTGAATGATTCCAAAAGAAGTGGCAATATTTGGAAAAATTAACTATTTGCATGCACCTGCACCTGGGGGGAAGGGTCTACTCCCCATTACTGACTCATGGGTATGTGCCATCCTTAAGGATGTGGTTTTTGGCTGATTTGGTCTGGAAAAGGAAAGTAACTATACCTTTTGCCTGCAGAGTAGTCTGGTTTTATGGCGAATCTATGGGTAATGACGGTTTCTTCAAATTGGTCTTGTACTAGTATGTAGAAACCTGCCTTTTCGGGTCTAAATAGGGGCAGGGTTTAAAGGCCTGGGCCTGGTTGTTGGAAAGTAGGTTAAATTTAACCAAGGGTTAGGCAAAACTTTGGATTAAATTTCTTTATCTAGAAACACGAGTTCAGGTCTTTATAAGGTTTTGTTGAAACACTTTAAGGAAACCCAGCTACTAAAGCTGAAATGACCGTACAAGCCAGTCTACAAGGAAGCAAACCAAAATCATGGAAAAAAAACTTCAACCCTTGGATGGCGCTAACCCCTTTTCGAACAACCGGACCCTGAGTGATATACCCCCAGCTAAAATAAGTGTGAGTAGCCCCCTGTCTCTCCACCCCATCCCACCATCTTCCCTTAAAGTTATTTATGGCAACCCTGCAACAGTGAAGTTCAAATTCTTAAAATAAGAAACATGCAACTAAGGGTGGATTAAGGGGAGGGGCTGACAACATTTTAATCGTCTTTGGAGCACCTCCCCTTTCCAAAGTTGCAGGTTCCACTTCCCTTCCCCCTTCCAAGATTTCACGTCCCCCTTCCAAAACTGCAGGTCCCAGTACCCTTTTTCCAAAATTGCCAGTTCTAGTCTTCCCTTGCCAAAAGTGCAGGGTACACTTCCCCTCCTCCCTTCCAAAAGTTCAGGTACCCCACTTCCTTCCAAACTGCAGGTCCCAGTACCGCCTTTTCCATAAGTGGAGGTTCCATCCACTCCACACCCCCTTCGAAACTTGCAGTTTACAACCCCCTATCCCCTTCCAAAATTTCAGGTTCCCTCCCCCTTTCAAAACTGCAGGTCCCAGTAGCCCTTTTCCAAAGTTGCAGGTTACATTCTCTCTTGTCAAAAGAGCAGGTTCTCCCGTCCTTTCCAATACTGCAGAACCTGCTTCTCTCTATCGAAAACTTCTGGATCTGCCCCTGACAACACTGACCCTTGTGCTTTTCTTTTCATCATCTTCTTGGTTACCAGTTTCGGCCTCCTCCTCACTTCCCTTATTGTCATGTACTCATCATTTTGTTGGTACCAATCCTTCAGAAAAATGGTGTAATTATGCTTTGCAGTGCTGAATTTGTATAGCTTCTGTCCTAATAGAAAATAAAGAAAAGAAAAGTATATATATTGTAATAAATATATTAACTTCAAACAAATAGGTTAGTTGGGTGCAGGACATGCAGTCAAATATTGTTCGTAAGTCTATTGGTGTTGGACCAATTACCATTCTCAGAATGCCAAAACTTGTTAAAATGTTCAGCTCTAGCTGTTAGTGTACCACAGACAAAAGGAACAGTAAAGTAAAAGGGGTGGTGAATGGTACCTTCAAAAAGATAGGTCTTGAAACCTCAGACACCGCCTCTTGAAGTCTCTTTTTTTTGATAATTGTTGTTTCAGGGTCTCATATTTTTTGGCAACACGGTCTCGCAGGAATTCTTAGGCTCAGATTTTGGCCTTTCACAACTTAGTCTCATTTAGGAATTTAACTAGTCCAGATGTTGACCAGCAAGATTTATAAATCTCGGAGTTCAGATTTCAAAACTAGCATCTCCAAATCTCTGAGAGTCTTGGATTTCAACATTCGCCACGCACCCTTAGCTTATTTTACAAAGCAAGCTTTTAAATACCTGACATATAACTTTTCTCAAGTATCTTGCTGTTAGCATCACTGACTAGATGTCCATCTTTGGCAGTATCATATGATTGCCACTTGTCAAACTCATCTTTCCAGTACCAAACCCACGAGGTACTGAACGCATGACCAGGTGGGAAAACAGCTGAGGAGGCGGTCCATGTTCGCTTTATATCCACCACGAGATCATCTGATTTGGGTGAAAAAAGAAACTCAAGAAACGTTACATTAATATCAAAGAAGGCAGACCTGGAAAGATGTAAACAAATCTATTATCAAATTGGTGCTTATAATAACATGAAATTGAGTGTTTAATTGTTTGTGGAATTAAAATTGATTTTATATTTCGTAATTTTAGCAATTACTTTCTTTATTTTCAACTTGTTGTTTGGAGGGATGGGTAGGGAAATGATTAGTCTGCGAAGAGCACAAAGAACAATTTACAATGCACTTAGAAGACATTTCAGGTATCTTAACATGACAAAACTACTTCACATGTTGGTTGGTTCTCGATAGGTTTCGATAGATGGATTCCCCTGTAAGGACAATGAGCATACTGCATGAGAATTGTTTGATGATCTACCATGAAAAGCAACCTGAAAGCAGTTTTAAAAATAGGTTCCCAATGGGTACAAATGTTCTGCTGGTTCAGCGTAACATGATTGATGAAGGCGATAACATTTTGAAACAGTTCAATTTAATGTTCATGATTCGAAATCAGTCAACATTGTCCATGGTAATTGACAGTCCATTGACATCAACAGTTCAGTCACTTTGCATAATAATCCTCAAGATAAGCTGGTTTTCTGGTTGTTCATCCAAATCACCTATTTAAACAGCACTGTGCTGGACTGGTTCTGTAGAAACATCTCTTGGTGAAAGGGAAGGCTGGGTTTCAACACCACTGTCACTGCTTGTTACCTTGTCACCAGAGCTGGTCATTTGAGATGTGGAAGCTTCTGGGGTCCCATCTGTTATAAATTCTGATTGTTCATCAACTTTGAGCAGGTATCTCCTGTTTCTCGGTTTGTCGCACCATCTCTGCTTACAATGTATGACCTTGGCTGGTCTGCGGGACTTCTCACTATTGTCTGGCTGTGAAATCCTCGAACAGACTTCATTCTCACTACATATCCTTCCTTGAGTTGTTGTAAAGATACCGATCCTTTGTCATGGCCTATCAGGAACTGTGTGCAGCTTAAGTGGCTCTTTGGATTGGCGATTCTTCAAACTGTTGCACATAGAACATTTGTGAACTGCATTTTGAATGTCTTAAACAAGACTAGGCCAGAACAGAATTTCTCTTGCCCGTTTCTTGCATGCTTCAGCTCCTAAATGTGATTGGTGGATTGCTGCAAGCATTTCTGGCTTTAAGGATTGGGGTACAATTACTTTCTTTCCTTTGACAGAATGTTGTCGTAGATCGAAATCTGTTCCTTAAAATCCCAATATGGAAGAAGATCATCTGGTATCTGCCATCCATCTGACCCAGGACCTGCGACAAGTGGCTGCGAGGTGCTGCTCTAATAGCCTCTTAATTAATCGTGATAAGACAAAACTTCTGTTGCTAGGTACACCGCAGATGTTAGCAAATGTGCCAGATAACTTTGCCATTACCCTACTTGGAAAACAGATCAGACCATCACATTCTGCAAAGGACTTGGGCATGATTTTTGACGCACACCAGACTTCTAATGAACACGTGACCGACGTTAACGTTGTGTCTAAATGTACATGTGGTTTGTGTCAAATTAACCGAATAAAACACCTGTTTGATGAGTCCACGTTGATAACAATCGTAAATTTTCTGGTATTCAGTAAAATGTTCTACTGCTCATCGGTTTGGTCAAAAACGACACAAAATAGCATAGCAAAACTCCAAATAGTGCAGAACTTTGAAGCGAGGATTGTCACAGGCACTAGAAAATACGATCACATCACGCCCGTATTACAGAAACTACCTACTTCCGGTGACCAATCAGCTGGTACTTAAAGTTGCCATCATGACTTGTAAGTGTATGAACAGTCTGGCTCTCTCCTACTTATCCTCAACGTTCACTGAAAGATCCTCTATCCATAAACACAATACCCGTAACTGTCATAAACTTCAAATACCCCGTTACAGAACCTCCCTAGCTTAGCGCTCCTTTGCACGTAATATCTCTTTGGAACTCTCTGCCTGAACCTGTTAAGCAAGCGAAATCTATTAAAATATTCAAATCCAGCCTCAGAAAATACCTGACAGAAAACTGATTTTAATCTAGATATTTCAATTTGGTTTTATTTTAGTACTGAATTCATTGTAAATAGTTAGATTGATATTCCAAATTTTAAAATTATATTATTGTAAATTATACCTGAAAGCCCTTCGGGGATGGTTTAATAAAAACATTGTTTTGCATTGTATCTGGCAGTAATACTCTGGCCAGCCAACCAAAACAACTGATTTCAGGTTCTGAAGAACTGCATAATTTGCTGTTTCCAATTGTAGCTTGTTGAGTTTCTCTTCTGACATGGGAAGAACAGCTGCTATTTCAAGGTCATCAAGCTCATTTCCTGCTTCTGGATGGTAAGCTCTGCTCAATGTGTCTGCAATGAAAAGCTCTTTGCCTTACTTGTACTCATCTTCAAGGTCACAACGCATGAGTTTCATGAGCATTTTCTGCAATCGCAGGGGAAAATTGATGCAAGGGTTTCCGGAAAATGGTCTCAAGAGGCTTGTAATCTGTCTCCACATTTTCTTGACGACAATAGATATAATCATGAAATTTCTCACAGCCAAACACGATGGCCAGTAATTCTTTCTCAATCTGAGCATACCGGGTTTGAGCGAGTTTTAGGGCTCTTGATGCAAAGGCAACAAGCTGATTGTCTTGAAGTAAAACTGGTCCAAGGCCGGTGCTGCTGCTATCCACAGACAGAGTGACTGGTTTAGCTACATCATAGTACCTCAGTACTGGCTCTTCTACCAAGGAATGCTTGAGCTGCTCAAATGCAGATTGGTGTTCTTGTTCCCAGGACCACTCAGTATCATTCCTTGTCAGCTGACATGGGGAGGGGGGTTATTGTAGAGATGTCTGGAATGAACTAAGCTACATACTGTACCATCCCGAGGAACCGTTGCAGGGTCTTTCTTGTCACATGGCTCTGGCTTTTTTTAAGGCACGAATCTTCTTTGGATCAGGCTTTACTCCATCAGATGTCAGTTGGTGACCGATGTAACTGAGGGTGGATGTTCTGATGTCACGCTTTTCTTTCTTTAGCCTAAGGTTTGCTTTGCGAGTTCTCTCCAGCATGCCGAGCACTTTCTGATCATGTTCCTGGTCATCCTTACCCCAAACCAGGATGTCGTCAACAATCAATTCAACACCGTCAAGTCCCTCGATAACTTGATTCATAGCTTTCCGGAAAACTTCAGGGGCTGATGAAATCCCAAAGGGAAGTCAGTTGAATTTGTAGCGAGCGAATAGTGTGTTGAAGGCTGTCAGTTCACTAGACTGTTCATCTACTTGTAACTACCAGAATCCAGAACTGGCATCAAATTTACTGATAACCTTTGCTTGTGGCAATCTTGAGAGCACTTTTTCGATTGTGGGCATGGGATAGTGCTCGCACTTAATGGCGCTATTCGAATGTCGCGGGTCTATACAGATCCTTAATTTCCCTGGTTTCACCATTGCGACCATTGAGGAAACCCAGTCTGTTAGTTTACTAACAGTAACAGGTTTAATAACTCCAAGCTGCTGCAGCGCAGTGCTAATGGTATACGGCCAGGGGCTTTGACGACTGGATTTACTGTTGCGTCAATCTGGATGTGGTGCAGGAAGTTTTCCTAACCCAGTGAACACGTCCTGACAGATGTTCAAAATGTCAGCCTGAGTCAGAAGGGAATCTACTTTCTTGATGAGGTTTAGTTTCAGCATAGTTAACTATGGTTTCAGGCATGTTTGCAGACCTACAATTGGCATTACACGTCAAAAATACCACAAATGTAAGTTGGAAAGAACCACCGCTGCCAGGGTATTCGGTGGGTTTTAACACACTTTAATGAGATAAACTAAACGTATAAAACTCTCTTAACTCTTGAAAACGTTCCCTAGTTCTTGTACGGCTTCTCTAGTGTTATTTAGTATTTTTCCCACAATTTCGTCATACCAACAGCTGTTTCTTGTCTTACACCAAGTTGATCTGGTGAAATTGTTTGGACGTGGTCGTGACATTTCAAAACGCATGTGGTCCATGCAGTGTACGTACTTCGTGCTAGTCGAGATCTCCACCTCAGATAGGTAGCGACCCGTTTCTGAGCTAAAACTCGATTCCTCTCCAGCGGCCTAATTTTCTTGCTAAACTCTTTTTTTACATAAAAACGAGCCACGCCACCACCATATACAGCTTTCAGGATAAATATAGGTCGCCATTTGTCCACCACATACAAAGCACTGTCGTCCGCCATATTGTCATAATTTGCAACTGTGATGCAAATTGTTGTTAGGGAAACTGCGCATGCCTGTGTAAAACTAACCCGGGTTCGCCCCAGGTTTGTGTTTACACACATTTTTGGTATTTCTCAGTGTGAACAAAGCTTTAACCCGAGTCGAACATGGGTTAGTTTGTGCTTCTCAGCTTTCGTGAACTCTTGAACATTTCGCAGATCGATAAAGCCGTTTGCAAAACAAAATCGTAAGACGTTTTAAAATCAAAATATCCTGGCCTAACTTTGTTTTGCAATTAATTGTTTAAGAAGCGGTTTTCTTGAAAGCCGTCTCATTAAAATATTTAAAAATCGATCAAGTTGGGTTTCATTCGCGCACCTACATGTGTCAAATTCCGAAACGTTTTATGCAAACAAATTATGTTCTAAAATTTAAGATACAAGACTCAGAGCTTTGTTTTCCAACTGAACAACGTGTTGAAATGAATTTATACAGTAAAAACAGAAAGTAATTGTTTCTGTCATATACATCAAACTTACTTTCATGTCCGATAATGTACCGTGATAAATATTTTAAGACTCCCCATTCTTCGAAAAGTCCTTTGTTTTAAAAAAAAAATGATCAAAGAGCGCCAAGGAGCGAGGAAAGGCGCTCCCGGAAAACTTGGAGGAAAGCTAAGGCGCGCTATCCTTCTCGTTCTCCCACTGTATCTTAAATACTGTTGCTCCGTGATTAAGTTATCTCCCATTCGGCGGCCATGTTATAGCGTCATTTGCTCTCGAATACTTCACCCCGAAAATCGATCAACACCGTCAGAAACTTTGAATTGACTGACACAAACTACGGAGCACCTAAAGGGCCTCCCCTAATTGCTTTTTTTTTCAGATGGTCCGGTTAAAAGTCTTCTAATGACTTGTCTTTTGGTAACGGTCGAGTTATAAGTCCGCTTACAACTCGATACAAACGACTTAAAAGTGGGCTTCTAACTCGACACGGACGACTTGTAACTTAACTCATAACTCGACACGGAAGACTTATACGTCTTGGAAGTCGAGTTATAACTCGACCCGGACAACTTATAAGTCGACTTATAACTGGAAACGGACGACTTATAAGTCGGGTTAAAACTCAACACGGACGACATATAAGTCGGGTTATAACTCGACACGGAAGACTTATAAGTCGTGGAAGTCGGGTTATAACTCAACAAGGACGATTTATAAGTCTTGGAAGTCAGGTTATAACTCAACACGGACGACTTATAAGTCGGGTTATAACTCAACACGGACGACTTGTAAGTCGGATGTCTCAAGGGCTCAAACACTAAATTTGTGGAAGTCTCAAACACTAAAGTCGTGAATGTCTCAAACACTAAAGTCGTAGAAGTCTCAAACACTAAAGTCGTGGATGTCTCAAACACTAAAGTCGTAGAAGTCTCAAACACTAAAGTCGTGGATGTCTCAAACACTAAAGTCGTGGATGACTCATGTGCTCAAACACTAAAGATGCGGACGTCTCAAGTGCTCAAACACTAAAGTTGCGGATGTCTCAAACACTAAAGTCGTGGAAGTTTCAAACACTAAAATCACGGATGACTCAAGGGCTCAAACATTAAATCCGTGGATGTCTCAAACACTAAAGTTGCGGATGTCTCAAACACTAAAGTCGCGGATGACTTAAGGGCTCAAACACTAAAGTCGCGGATGTCTCAAGGGCTCAAACACTAAAGTCGCGGGTGTCTCAAACACTAAAGTCGTGGATGTCTCAAACACTAAAGTCGTAGAAGTCTCAAACACTAAAGTCGTGGATATCTCAAACACCAAAGTCGTAGAAGTCTCAAACACTAAAGTCGTGGATGTCTCAAACACTAAAGTCGTGGATATCTCAAACACTAAAGTCGCGGATGTCTCAAGGGCTCAAACACTAAAGTTGCGGATGTCTCAAACACTAAAATCGCGGATGACTCAAGGGCTCAAACACTAAAGTCGCGGATGTCTCAAGGGCTCAAACACTAAAGTCGCGAATGTCTCAAGGGCTCAAACACTAAAGTCGCGAATGTCTCAAGGGCTCAAACACTAAAGTTGCGGATGTCTCAAGGGCTCAAACACTAAAGTCGCAGATGTCTCAAATACTAAAGTTGCGGATATCTCAAACACTAAAGTCGCGGATGACTCAAGGGCTCAAACACTAAAGTCGTGGATCTCTCAAGGGCTCAAACACTAAAGTCGCGGGTGTCTCAAACACTAAAGTCGCGGATGACTCAAGGGCTCAAACACTAAAGTCGCGGATAACTCAAACACTAAAGTCGTGGATGTCTCAAGGGCTCAAACACTAAATTCATGGAAGTCTCAAACACTAAAGTCATGGATGTCTCAAACACTAAAGTCGCGGATGTCTCAAGGGCTCAAACACTAAAGTCGTGGAAGTCTCAAACACTTAAGTCGTGGAAGTCTCAAACACTTAACTCGTGCATATCTCATGGGCTCAAACATTAAAGTCGCAGATGTCTCGAGGGCTCAAACACTAAATTCGTGGAAGTCTCAAACACTAAAGTCGTGGAAGTCGCAAATACTAAAGTCGCGGATGACTCAAGGGCTCAAACACTAACGTCGTGGAAGTCTCAAACACTAAAGTCGCGGATGACTCAAGGGCTCAAACACTAAAGTCGTGGTTGTCTCAAACACTTAAGTCGCCGATGTCTCAAGAGCTCAAACACTAAAGTCGTGGATGTCTCAAACACTAAAGTCGCGGATGTCTCAAACACTAAATTCGTAGATGTCTCAAGGGCTCAAACACTAAAGTCGTGGAAGTCTCAAACACTAAAGTCGTGGATATCTCAAACACTAAAGTCGCGGATGTCTCAAGGGCTCAAACACTAAAGTCGTAGAAGTCTCAAACACTAAAGTCGTGGATATCTCAAACACTAAAGTCGCGGATGTTTCAAGGGCTCAAACACTAAAGTTGCGGATGTCTCAAACACTAAAGTCGGGGATGTCTCATGGGTTAAAACACTAAAGTTGCGGATGTCTCAAACACTAAAGTCGCGAATGTCTCATGGGCTCAAACACTAAAGTTGTGGATGTCTCAAACACTAAAATCGCGGATG
>JAOBYH010115656.1:0-11169 GCA_025403525.1 Umimayanthus kanabou
CTTATATTTCGCTCTAGTTTTTCTATTGAGCACTCTGACAACATTTGTGCAATATTCAACTTGTATATATATATATAGTGAATATACATTAAAAATCCACTCAGTAAATGATTGCTCGATACACAGGAGGTGTAGAGCGAATAAAACAATATGGTATGATCGCCATAGAGCGTGAAACTAGGAGCTACCGTTTTTAAAGTTTTATCCATCTTACCATATTGTGTACATATGTTATACAGTAGAAACGGAATAATTAAATAAAAAGTAAGAAAAATGTACCCGTGTGCAACCATCGCTTGCATTCATCATAGTAGAGTGCTTCGTGACTCCAGGAAACGCCATTTGGAAAAATACCCAGAAGGCCCTGATACGAGATTGTGCCAGGGTCTTCTGTGGAGCAACCGCCATTTTGAAAAACACCCAGAAAGCCCTTGGGACGAGATTAAACGAAATGTGCCATCTCGAGCTGAGTTTGAAGACAAAACAGCGGTAGGACAGCTGACGCTCGATTGATATCTCAAGGTTTGCACGTAATAATATCGTGAAAACAAGTAAAGTTATAGACGCAATACATTTCCTGGCCGCCATGTTTTGGAACCACTTGAACGTTGCGCTAGATAATACAACACAGGATGTGTAGAGACTCAATATATATTTATTACAGCATATCATACAATTACAACTATATGTATACTTCCTTTCCGAATACTTTGTGATCAATAACTTTTTTAAAAGAAGGAATCATCCAATGTTCAAATCTTATTTGAAAATAGGACTGGAACCGTCTACCCAAACGGTCCCAGAAAGCAATGCTGCATATGCTAATTTCACATGAAGAAACAATAGACAGTCATAACGGATACAAACCGTGATGTGATGCATACAATGGATTTCTATGAGACAAAGTTACATGAATTGTGCAAAAACAATAGTGTTCGGAGATGATGGATTGTCAAAAAACAAGTTAGAGCATTGCCTTATGGGACTGTTTCGGGTGGACGAAACCAGTCCTTTTGTAGTTTCAGGAGTGACGAATTCCTATCTTACCTTATATTCTTACTTAATATAATCATAATCAGTAGCAGCTAGTTATAAAATAGTTGTTTCTATTTCGGCAAGTAAGTCAAATACTAAGAGTTACGTCGAAAAGCTTTGAACACTTGTAATATCACGTATATATATATTTTTTAATACTTATGATCAATATACAATGCTTTTACAGATCTTGAGAAGGCACTAAGAAAAGATTAACGCACATTAAAAATTTTTGATGTTTCTAACATACAAAAAAGAAACCACATATAATTGTTTTTAAACTAAGTTTAATTTATATATCTATTCCAAGTTTTTTTAACATCAACATTACCTGAATTGTTTGAAAAACTAAACTACATCAACGTTTCGTTAATACACCTTGTATCCACAGTTCACTGCTGTAGCTAACAGCAAAACCCTTTTTTCCACATGCTTATGCAAATATAGTTTGTTAGTTTAAATTACCGAAGTATTTCATACTTAAACAAAACAACTTCAACGAAGAGACAGTGCAAACGTAAGGAACCTGAACCAGCTGTGACGTAAAGTAACTATCTGTTATTATGAGCATAAAAATACAAAAACGAAATTTCAGAGGCAGCGAAGCATTCATTTGGGGTAAAGCATGAATCTAGTTAATGAAATAGCCTTAGGATGACGTCATCATATCCATTGCGTCATACGGTGGAAGTGGGGCTTTTTCTTAAAAAGAAACGAACAAAACAGCTTTTACATTTTGTTCCTCTCGAAACTAAAAGAAGCATACTTCACGACTATTGACATATGTCTCGTGACGATAAGAACCTCGAGTTAATCGTTTCTCAGTCTAGTTTAACTGCATTTTCTTGTCCTTTAAGGCAGAAATGAAAACATCGAAAACATATACTTTTTCTCGTGTTTGAAAATGATGAATTTTTAAAAAAATTGACTCAAAGCGGAGTTTCCACACTAAAGATATTTTCTTTTAAAGAGGCAGCGGTTTGAAGAAAAAGAAAAAGTCTGTCATCTGAGGAATTTTCGCGTCTCTTTGTCTTAGTTCACAATCAACCTTTGTGTTCATTGTACAACTCAAGTAGTTCGGTGCTGCCATCCCATTTGTTCAGTTTGAGTCGAGAACTCATTCTGAATACCTCTGCAGCAATTTCCATTGCCAACACAATTTCGTCCGAGTATTTTTTGAATATTAGCAGTGCTAATTTTGTTCTAATCCAAACTTTCCACTTGTGATTTCCTTCAATTGTACTCTTGGCAACAGCACTTCCTTGTTCATACAACTTCCGCGCTTTCTCAACGTTTCCGTGCAACTCATTGCAAATAGCAAAATTCTTTAAGATAGGAACTGCTTCTTTTTGCTCAAGTACCTCCATTTTCTTCAAAATATGAATTGCTTCTTGATAGTTTTGCTCTGCATTTTCAAATCCATTTACGTATAAATAATTGTCTGCAAGATCCTTGTATGCAAACGCTGTAAAAAGATGCTCACCATGGAATTTTTGACGACAGCTTAACGCTCGTGAATACTGTTTATGAGCCTTCTCGTGTTCCCCGCGAAACTTGGCACCATGTCCTAATTGTGCCAAAATTCTCGGCAAATCAGGATGCGAATCCCATTTGTTAACTTCACAAAGAGCAGTCGCCTCTTTTAAAACTACCGACGCCTTTTCTCTTTCATGGCAATCTTGCGCAAGATGTCTACCATAATGGTATAAATAGAATACTTCAGAGTCGCCGATTTCTTTAATGAGATCTTTGCATTGTTCATGCATTTCAGTGGCAAGCTTTATGTACTCACTCAATTGTTGGCCATTGCCATGTTTTCTAGCTTCATGAGCAAGGAGACACAAAATTTCTATTTCATGAACTTCTTGCTTTTTCTCTCTAGCAAATCCTAGTAAACTTGTCAAAAACTCAATGTAGACCTTAAAAGGGACACAGTATTCAACGTAAGATGCGATTAGTCTGCATTCATTTAAAGCTCTGTCGATGGCCTCGCAATTTGTGACATTCTTTAGACAGTATTCCAAATTTAGCCTTTCTTCTTTAAACAATTCAATGGAAACTTTACAAGAATCTTTTCCCAAGAACTTCTCTGTATTACTTAAAATAAGTGAAAGGAAATGCTCAAAGAAAGCTTTTTTGGCAACAGAAAGAATGTCAAAGAACTTAGCTCTTCCCGTCTCTCTGGCATAGTCTCTAATCAGAAGATGAAGTGAGTACTTTCTCTGATCTTTCTGGATTAGAGATCTTGCTCTCAAATCGCTCAGCAGTTTCGCACAATCCTTTCCTAGTAATGCTCTTGCTGCATCTTTGTCGAAAGGTCCAATAAAAACTGACAAACTTACAAGAGCATGTTGCAGTGTCTTGTCTAACTTTTCAAATGCAATCTTGATCATATGTTTAGTTCCCTTCAGAGTTGTTGTAGGACAGTTTTCTAGATCATGTATTAGTTCGTCAACACTGTATTCAGAATCGGGTGACAGCAGAGGGCCTGCTAAGCGAAGGGCAAGTGGGACATTTTCACATTTTTCAGCTACAGCCACAAACTTAGCTGTTTCGACCTCAGATTGCAAACTAGAGTAAAATTTGAGAACTTCAATACTTTCTGTTTGATCCAAAGGTCCTACCTGTATAGGTTTAACAACCAAATTGGCAATACTAAGAAAAACGTCCGACTGTCTTGAGGTGATCAAAAACTTCATTTTCATTTGAGAACATTTTCTCATTTGCTCTATTAAAGATATAAATGAATCCCTAATGTCATCTTCTAACGCATCTTCAGCATTGTCTAAAACAAGAATAATTTCATGTTCAAGTTTTCTGCACCAGTTCAGCAGTTCGTACTTGGGGTTCTCACTCGTCAGTTTCCCTGAAGTGCAGATACTCAAAATGTTTCGGCAGATGTCTTCTTCACTACAGCAAAAACCCCTTAAAGAACAGAACAGTACATGGCTATCAGACGTATGTGTTATTTGGTAACTAGCCTGAATGGCAATAGTAGTTTTGCCATATCCTGCTCCTCCATACACAAGCACTGCTGATGTGCTACTGTCACCACTGAGGGCTTGGACAACCTCGTTAACTTCCGTAACACGGCCACGAATGTTTTGGGGCTCTTCTGGTAGCTCATTTCGGGGTTTGATCTTCTTCCTTGCTTGCTGCTTCTTCGAGTCTACCTTGTGTTTTGTATCTATGATGGTGCAAAAAATACTTCACCTTCAACGAATAAATTTTAAGTTACAAAACACGTCAAGAAGAGATGGCATCATTATAGATACTAAACTGGCGAAAATAAATTTCAACTTTCATGACATTAAGTATCCGATAAGTCTGTCATGCATAATTAAAAAACAAAATACAACTTAAATCAATACATTAACGTGATGACGCGCGTTACTACTTAGAAACTACCAATTTTCAATTAAGTCTCCATGAAACTGTTTTGGTAGATTCACTAAAATTACATGAAGAAACATGAAAAACACAGAAGAAGCACAACTTTTGTTTTGTCGACGCTTGAAATGCGGTTACCTACAAAAAATAGCATCAAAAACTCTTGGAACTTTTGTTTTGAGGTACGTCAAGAACATGGCAATAGCATAAATGTGGCTGATTCGTGGGTCACCTAACACCTTTTCTTAGGGTAGCGGATTTACAATTTAAAACAATTATTCTCTGAAATCGAAGTGAACAATGGCAGATTATTCACCGAGCTGCTTCGCATGTTGGTGAATATTCTAAAAGCCACCATTCATCGAGATTGAAGATAATTATTATATTAGCATGTACAAAGCTCGGTGACAACACAACACATTCAAGAAAACTAAACATTTGCAAGATTTTCTCCTCTGTCACTACCGCAAAACGGGAGTTTACACCGGCCATTATTTCACTCCGCAAATTATCCACCTCCCGGGAGGTGGACATTGTCCATTAGCCAGAAATAGAGAACCAACGTCATTGAGTTTGAATATGCTAATAAGTAATACCAGGAGTTAAGGTGGTTAAAGCGCAATTCTGCTGCATTAAAGAACCCAGAGCACTTACCGGCAGCCTGAATTGAAAGTTTCACAACTTTACAAAAAATTGTCAGTGCAGATAATATATTCAACTGAATATGTGTACCATTACTACTTACTGTAGCAGCCAAAGTTATTAACAGAAGCGGTGATTGAAAGGAAACGGAAAGTGAAACAAAGAAAGAGTCGGACACCATTACGTTCCACGTGAAGAGGTTCTTGCGCAAGAGACAAGCAGCCAAGTCTGTCAGGTGTAGCACGGCTGTTGGTTGGCAAGCAAGGCAATCTGTATTGTTTTACAACTGTTTGTCATACTGAAGTAATTTCTTATGTTTTCTATCTAACATCTCAGAGAAACGTCACTTGATTGCATTCCTTTGAAGTATAACTTTCTACGTACATTCTTGACATAAGGGTTGCACATGTGTGTCCACACATACTTACCAACACTTCGAGGAATACCGTAGAAGAGAAGTGGACAAAAGTCATTCCCATTATCACTGGTTCCTACCACACCAACAACAAAATCTGGCTGCTCCTTAATCAGCAGTGGTGCACCAATAACGTTTCTCTTATTCTTTGCAGTGTCTGCTTCAGGTGGTTCAGTGCGTGTTAGTTTGTACTGTCCCGCAACAGAATCAAAGACAAACCGGAGATCAATTGGCATTTCATCACAAAATGTGTGGGCAACCAGAACTGGCTTTCTCTCAAGATATCTCTTATGAACGTCTTTTTCACGTTCATGTCTCAGGGACCACTTAGGTGCTTTGTGAAGGCGAAGGAAAGTAAAGCCTTTATTTTCTGATACTAAATCCTGAGGATCTGACACCTGTATTACATGATGACTTTTCATAGATTTTGAGGATTTGCTGCGGTATCGGTTAGCAATTACTGGTTTCTCTTCAGAGAAAGTATTCTTCGACACAACTGCATCAGAGGTCACAAGGAAGCTGCATTCAACTTCATCTTCGTCTGTTATTTTAACAGCACATCCAATTCCTTTCTGCTGCAGGTCACCATTCTCCTCCATTTGAAGGGCATACAATGATTTTTCCATATTCTTATCTTCAGCTCTAATCATCATCCTCATCAGTTGCATGTCACCACTTTTGGCCATTATGCAAGACTTGTTATATACTTAACAGAACTCCTGTTGACCAAACAGACAAAAGTTTTTCTTTGAACAATTCTTAAAATACGTTCACTTGTTTAGTTGTAACATTATAGCTTCCATTTTTGGAGATCATTCAACTATTTTCAGTAATAATTAGTTCATGTGCACTCTCTTACAACCATAACTTCAAAGTAACGTTTTAAGCATTTTCTCACATCAGTTTGTGCTGCTTTAAATTTTCGTGTTTAAAGAAATGTTCTTATGATCATTAGTATCATTATTACTGTTATAAATTATTATTATTGTTATTATTATTATTATTTTAATCATTTAGTCATAACAATATGAATAATAACAATAATAATATTTTACAATAATAATAATAATAATATTAAAATATTATTATTATTATTATTGTTGTTGTTATGACTAAATGAGGTCTTTTTAATATGACCAATACATGCAACTTCCGGTAATCTTTTGATTCAAACGTGAAATATACTTGCAAGATTAACAGTAACGATAAAGTGACAGTTAAAATTGTTTGTTACTATATTTAATATTTTATAACCGTTTTTCTCAACAATTTCGGAGATTGTTTAAGTAGGAGTTAAGGTCTTTTTACTGTTACTATTAATTTTGCACTGTAAAAATGCACTTCATGTAATAATAGATTGATACATAGCATTTTCACAAGTACAGGACTACAAGTAATTTTACACTTTAACAACAAAGAAAAGGGATTGATCCCAGCCCTTTCCAGAGTATTTCAGTCTTGATGTAAAATTTAAAACCTTAGCTAAATTATTAAAAAATTATAAATCACTATGTACAACATAATATTTACTTTAAAGGGATTACCAGTAGTTCAAACTGATGTTCAAAACCAAATGTTCAAAAACGGAATGAGTTCCACAGTAAGGGAAGCCTTGAAATAAATTGATAAAGTTTTCAGTTAACTTGAACACTGCCAGCTGATGATAGTTTTGCAGTCAGAATCTCATCCTTGATTGGCTTAAAAACACTTTCCACAAAAAATTCAATAAGTTCACAGTTTTTGTAGTCGTACTGAGGAAAACAAAATAGTCAAGTTTAAATCTTACAAAAAGTAACAGTATATAAAAGTATTAAAACATTTACTGTAACATTAAAAAATATTTCACGAGGTCATAAGTGAAATTCAGGAAAATTAGGTGGTAACCTTTGGTAAGCCATTCTATTCTTTCACAGATGATTCTTTATAACTGTACCAAAATCACCCCCACCCTAACCTAAGGCATATTCTACTCTTACTCCACAAAGATATTCTTGAGCTAACACTTTTGGCTTTTACTAGAACTTATCGATGGGCAGTTTTAGGCAGCAATGCAGCTCTCCTTGTTGCCATAGTAATTACATTTCTGTTTGACATAATTACATGTAGGACAGTTTCTTTCATTGAAACAGTACATAAAGAAATTATCTATCAAAAGTTAAAGGGAGGTGGAGCTTTTAGATTTTGGCCTGCAGGTAAGGGTAGGGTTAAATAGTCTCTCTACCACAACTCTATTGGTCTTTGCCATTATCTGTCTCTTAATAACCTCCATATTCTGTTTAACATTTTGAAAATGTTAAAATGCCCCTAGTTTTATCACGCTTTCCCTCTCCACAACCCATATAAGGATTAGGCCCCAGGGCCCGGTTGTTCAAAAGTGTGTTATTGCTCAACCAGGCTTAAAATTCCAACTATGACCATATTTACTTATTAATATACACCAATTTATACTAGTTATGCAATGCTTTTGAGTGGGATACCGTGGAATATGCTACATGTCACTTGTATTTTCTGTATACCCACAAGCCTTTAGGTGAGTGTGTATACACAGAAAATACAAGTGACAAGTATAGTTTCTGTACTGCAATGCTGAAGAGGCTTCTCCTTCAGCAATCCCTTCCTTTCCTCCCCTCTCCCATTTCCTCTCAGTCCTTAATCCAAGATGGAACCTGCCAGCCTGGTCATTTGGAAGTGTATGATTTAACCCTTTATATAATTAAGCCCCAAACATGACGTACAATGTATGACATGTTGCTACTGTAAATTCTCCTAAACTGTCTCTACAGTTTTCTTGTAAACAAGTTGTGAGAATTTTGCTTTTCATCTTAGAAAGTTTACTGTGTATGATCAAGTGTTTTATTCTCATAACCAAAGAACCTATTTTTTGTGGATAATGTAAGGAGAAGATCTATGCTGATAAATTGGTTGGGGCTGACAGGGTTAAGAGTTTTTTCTTACCCCACACATGACTACTAGCTCATCACAGTCTATAATCAGGGGAGAAACTGAAGAAATATGGTAAAATCTACCCATATGTAACTGGTGTTGTTAACAGTCATGACCAAGGCAGCGATAAGATACATGTTTTCATTTCTCTTTTAATACTTTAAAATGTTCTAGGACTCAGTGTTCAAGGATTGGTGTTTGGGTTAGGATTTAAGTGATTAGGGTTACTTTTAGGATAGATTTAGAATTAGTTTGTGACAATTGTGTGATTGTCAGTTTGATGGATTGTGGATGAATGCCTGCTAATCTGAAAAACGAAAGAGTTAACCATCAAAACATTCACTGATTGACTGAAACCTGTCATGAGTAAACTTTTCTCGAAAACATCCAACTGCAAAAGATGAAGGTTTTCTTTGTTTAGCCATTTTAATTTTAAGTTTATCTTAATTCCAATCAGTTTTTAGTTATTCAAGTGAGACATACTGTCTCAAAACTTATATGACAAAATCATAATACTCAAAGTGACCTCTTTAATCCATCCACAAATTATTCATTGGTTTTGCAGGAAGCGGCAACAGTTACAGCCCCCTTCCTAGACAGACAGTGCATATTCAGTCTCTCACTGCAAACTGGGCAGATACTTAAACAGCTTATTACGATCATGAGTTAATGACATCTGATCTGGACCTCATGCAGCTACCAAACTGACATGTGATTATTTGACTTTTGAAAGTGTTTGACATGCTGATCAGTGCACCACCAACTTTTATGTAAGCTGGAATACTAAAGAATCTGTGGCAGTATAAAACTTAATGGCTCGAATCTTGGCACATCGCTCACCACCAATCAGTTCTCATAGACAGCATAACCTCATTGACCACACCAGTCAACCACACCTGTAAAATCAGGGGTCCATCAGGGAACTGTCCTTGATGAGCAGCTCATTAGTGATCCTGTCATATTCACTGGACAATGTGTCTCTGCTACAAATCCTGTTCTTTATGGTGTCCATAACAGTGGATAGGATGCAAAATCATTGCAACAAAGCATTGACAAACTCAGAGTTTTGGCCAATACTTGGCAAATGTTTCTCAATGCACATAAATATTCAGTTCTTCTAAAAATTATATTTCACTCCTGACCAGTAATTCCACTGAACACCAATACTGATTCAGTGAAGGATCAAACACTGCATGGATGTTGTAGTACAAGTCAGATCAAAAGAATCTTGGATTCAAACTCACTAAAGATTTTGACTGGAATAAGTACATCTCCAACATTGTTGACAAAGCTAATCATTATATCAACTTCATAAGAGGAAACCTAAGAAAACTCCCAAAGAAAATCAAAGAACAAGCATATTTCTCCCTGGTAAGGCCACAATTGCACGTTAAATGTGCATGGGATCGAAAAGCTCACTAAGACTGAAACAGATCTAAACGTCTAGTTTCTTCATGAAGTGCAAAGAAAAATTCCAGACACGTTGTGAATAGCTTGGCAGCAGTTCAATGCTGCACTTGCTTTAATATTTGACCAAGAACAATTAAGATCTAAAAGTTAGACAAATTTATGCAACTTGTCTTCAGTTGTCTTGGCATGAAGTGATGAACACCAAAGCAACGGTATATAAATTCACCTGCCGAATGAAATCTTTGAACAAAGATCAACAGAAAACATTAATTATTCTTTGTCATCAATGCAAAAAGATTATGATCTCCGCTCTAACCTTCGCTAAACGCAAAGACTTGTACAGCAACTGAACATTCCAGTGCGAAAGCAAATCAAATCTCGAACCCAACTGACGTCATGCTGCTAAACTTGGGAAAAATAAATAGAACTGGGACAGAGGAGCTAGGATAAATAAAATATGCGCTCCTACGTACGGGTATAAGAAAAAGAAGGGATAGCAATTAGTGAAGCTCAAAATGTATAATGCAAAGGGGCTACCCCATCACGGTAGATGTGCAGGTGTTGTAAATTGACATAGTTCATAAATTATTCAGTAGATTAAAATGTTAGCAAGGTGACCTGCTTTTTAGTTTTATATACTATACAAAATCAATGCAAAGTTTATGAAAGCCGGAAAATTTGTCCATATCAACCAACCGACGAAGATAGTTCTTACATCTCACAACTTCCCCACTGCCACTGGGTGTGCTACCTATCGCAAACAGTATTAAACCGGGTATTAAAGCACCCCTTTGAGAGTTACAATTTGAATTTTTCCATACATTTGTTTTGATTTTCGTTGCGCCGGTGAAACACAATTGACAACAGAGAAATGTGTACGGTAAAATTCAAATTGTGACTAGACGCTTTCATATGCGGCTACATGCCTAAAATTTTGGCATTCAGTTCCTCTCTCTTAACATTAAAGTTTTCAGTTCATAACTTTTTTGAAACTAGAGTGTTATTGAAGATATTTGACGCCGAATCTCCATACAAACTCTCTTATTTTGAGCCACTTTGCCTCCCGGTTTGCCTACCCGCCAAGATGGCGGCCGAAACTATTATGAAGGCTTTTAAAACGATCGTAAAACGGAAAATCGTTGCCCACGCGTTCAATAGCAGTACTCACCAATCAAAAAGCGTCCTCTCAGTACATGGCAGTAGGCAAAAACCAAGATGAAATTATCAGTAAACAGAAATTGCCTCCGAATCAACGAAACAAAAACTATCGGTGGAGACACGACCTCGTACCCAGGGCCTTCTCTGTTGTAAATTCAGAGGCTGGGGGAGGGGGT
>JAOBYH010115767.1:0-11168 GCA_025403525.1 Umimayanthus kanabou
GGAAGGAAACTTGCAGTTTTATGCAATAAAGGCAGCTTAAAAGTTAAGTAGGTGAGTACTTCTAACTTCTTATTACCCTGCTACGTATGAAAGCACCTGCACAAAATTACATTACATATGCATCCAACATCTCTTAGTTTTTGGTTCACAACTTTACAATCAGATTTACCCACCTCAACATTTCCCGACATCGTTCACTTTCGAAGACCTCAAGTTGCTAAGGGACTGGCAAAGTACTCGCTTCTGTTTAGATTTATATATGCTTGGCAGACTTAAAATTAAAAAACTTTCTGCTTCAGCCGCGAATATCAAGCTGTGTTTTAATATGTTCCTCACATTTTGACTGTTTTATTTCCCTTACAACTCCTGTTGTTCGAATCCATTTGCTGCATTGCGTGGTGCAACTGCAATGAAACTTGCCATTGTCTTTAATAAACAGCCACTAAACTTAGGGTGACAGCAATGATTTAGTGTATTTGAAGCAACCAAACATTTAGAGTGTCATTATTTTCCACATTTCACTTTAACCCCGACTTTGTGGAGCCGTATAGAGATTTACCTCAGTATATAATATAGTTGATTGTTACAAACCATCAACTCATTTGTGCATGTCATTCCCACTTTCGAGAGACAACCTATGATAGTATAGAGTGGTTTCAATTACACACTGACTTTGTGAAGCCATATAGAGGATTTTTCCTGAGTATATGAGTTGTTTAATTACTATTCAGTGATGTAATTTTCGCTTTTTGGTAATTTGCAGTTTGCCTTTGAATAAATGTATTTTTTGTTATTCCAATTTAAATACTTTGTTGTTAATTTTAAAAACAGGATCGTGTCGAAACGTACGTTCATATGAGAAAAAAAACTACAGGAACTAGTTGGTATGAGGCCACATCCATGGAGCTTTTATTTTAAAATTTGTATAACAGAGATCATCAAATCCTCGACGTTTTTACTTAGAAACTTCTTGCAATCTCATGTTCAACAATAAGCTACTTCCGGAATATTGAAACCTGCAAGTTAAAACTGCACAGACAGTTATGATGTCGCTAAAATACAAGTCAAATCAGCAACTGATCATCAGTAGGATACCTAAAACGCGTGCAGTTCTACAATTGGTTTCGGTTCCATGATGTTAGCGGATATATAACAAAGATCTAATTTTTGTTTTCAGAAAAACACTGGTATGTTTATGGAAAATAACTTAGCGTATTTTCAAGTACATAAACAAGTTTATTATCGCAATTAACAAAAATGTAGGAGGTCTTAACGTATTGGTTGATAAGATTGATCTTTCCGCCGTTTTCTGAAGTGATTGCCGAGTTTTCGGTATTTTCTGATTTTTCAGGATCGTGTTGAACCTACGTTCACATGAGGAAAAAAAACTGAAGAAAAATTCATCATCATCAACTTTCGGCATCGGCCGAGACGCCTCGCACAACATCCTGCCACAATTTTTCTTGATTTCACTGCGTGGTGGTTTGGATTCCATAGGAGGGGGCAGGATATAGCTTCCCCTCGGCTCAAAATCTGCGACTTGCAAAGAGCACTTACCTCTGTAAGTCTTACAGTACAGATCGAAGAAAATGTATGTTGTGAGACCACATATAGTGTTTTAAAACTTGTATCAGTAACAAAGACCAACAAATCGTACAGCGATTTTACTTTTAAAGCTGCTTGCAAAGTCGTGATCAACAATAAGCTACTTGCGGTATGTTGAAACCTGCAAGTGATGTTAGCGGATGTTCTACAAAGATTTCATTTTTTTTTTCAGAAAAATACTGTTATGTTAATGGCATACAACGTAGGCGCGTTTTCAAGTACATAAAGAAGTTTATTATCGCAAATAAAAAGGATGAAGGATGTTTTAACGTACTAACTGAACGAATGGACTTCCCGCCCTCTTCTCAAGTGATTGCCGAGTTTTCAATATTTGCTGATTTGGGGGGGAAAATGAGTACAGCACTTCCTGTATGAATTATTCGAGCTTCATAGAAAGCATGGTGCCGTTTCTTAAGTGGCATCTTAAGTTGGAAGCTGGTCCCGTTTAAGCAAATGCTGCTGACATAATTCGGAGCAATCTGCAAAATGCCTGCGGAATGAGCAATTCATTTAGGAGCAGAATTGGAACATGAGAGCAGAATACAAGTGTTATTAACAAAAACACTGCAGTGATCAAGGAAAATATTACGTTAAAACTGCATGGGAAGTCTAAAAGTGTGCATCACATTACTCCTACTGTAGTTATATGAAAGATTTTGGACAGTTTGAGGAAAAACGATCAAACACTATAAAATAGCACGACACTCCTGTTTTTATTAAGTGAACATTCTGTAACCTAATATGTTATGCCTGAGGGACTGGGGAGTACATGAAATGGGTGGGCATTTTGCTTGGATAATAATAATTGTGAGTTTGGCAACGTGGTCTAATGGTTCTGCAGTGTATGGTTCTGATTACCACTACACAAAACATCTCCATTATAAAAAATTGATATACGTGCATGTCAGAACATATCGAGGCTGGAATTTACCAAAATGTGAATAAGAACGTTTAATCTCGGCACAAAAAAGAATGTCTATGTGTATTATTATAAAAGAAAGTCTAGAAAAATGGAAAACAAAAAGATTTGTTTGACCTTTTTAAGCGGTTAAAATGGCCATCGTAAGCTAGGTTTTATCTATTTTTGTTTGATCTATTTTTATTTATACAGGGAACATCTATTTAGCTGAAAGCTAGTTTAAATGATTCCTGTATTAGACAAAGGTGAAAACAAAATAATTTATGAAATCAGAGAAAGTATTGTTAGACATACATTAGTTTAGTTCAGTCAAGCAACGCAATTAAAGCGAACAAAATGTTGCTCTTTTGGTAATTATTTTTGAGAAGCGATATGTTGTCTTGTACTTTATACTTGTACTTGTAACATTTGCCAGACTATAACTAGAGAAACTAGAGAGTTTCTAACACTGGGAGGTTTTAATATGAAGACAAAATTATCAACTGGATGGAAAACTAATAACACACACAAACAGAAAATGAACAAAGAGTGCTGTGACAAAGTCAAAATTAAAGTCTCGTTGAACAGGAAGTTCCGTTATAAACGGGATTGGTCAGACCATTCACACTTTTTCCGGAGGTCGTGGGTTCGAGCCCCACCGGGGTCAGAGATTTTTTCTCCTTCTCCGTGTGGGCCCATTTCTTTTCTAGGGCTAACGCTCAGAAGGTATCATTTGGGATATTTATTAGAGCACTTTAACTTACCACATTTAAATCACTATATATACATTCACATTTTTAGTTGAGGTTCAGTCTTTGTGGAGTGAACATCTCCGAATATTCGCTTCATTGATGTCTTACTTGTTGCTTACAGCACGAAATGTAAAATGTAAAAGCAAAAATCTGAATGCAAAATATCGAAGTGGGAGCTGTCAAGACGGCCTAAAGTTACAAAACAGCGCTATCAGTCTCGAAAATTCAACAGTTTAGAAGGAGAGGACTCACATACACACCAACTGAAGTTTGTCATGGTTTAAAATCTGAATTTTAAATTTGAAGCTTCGAGGTGTGAAAAGAGTAGGGCCTTGGCCTTGGCCGGAACTTCTTGTTTAAAGGGAGTAGCGTTGAAGATATTCAATCAAAACACCAAAAACCAATTCAACTTTAGAAAGCAGAAAAAATCTAACAACGCCAAAGGAGAGCAACATTTTTCCAAATCCATTCCTGACGAACTCGAAAAAAATTGCGCGCACGAAACGTAGGCTATGTCACATGCTGTTTTGGAAACTACTGATAAAAGCAATTGAGCGTCATAACGTCGGTTACAGACGCATTCAGACCTCCATCACGTTCTGTACTGTCATTTGACTGAAAATTGTAGTTAGCCCTTTTAGATACCTAAAATGGAAATAGTAATTCGAAATTGGTAAACAGCAAAAATCCGCGGGGTCTATCTCAAGAAATGCGACGTAAGTGAGATTTTTGAGAACGAAAAAATTCCAACTCATCATATATTTAACAATTATTCTCTAAAATCGAGATGAATATTGCATGGTAGTGGATATTCTAAAAGGCTCTATTCACCGAGATTAAACAGAATAATTGTGTTAGCATATACAAACTTGGCAATAAAAGTGTGTCTATTGCATTCCTTATTGTTTAGCCCAGCTTGGCTCGTTAAAGTGGCTAAACATTGCCCAGTAGTTATCAGTATCCTGCTTAACAACTCCACTGCCACACTGGCGCCTCTTTGAAGAGTTGTTCTTTAGTGTGCAATTTTTCCCTGCCAGTTAAGGGGGAGCAACAGGAGTAGTCAAATTTTCAGGTTTTTAAAATTAGGTCATAATCGTCAGTATCTCGGTTGCAATTTATAAAAATACAAATTTGAATCATAGCGACACAGTACCGTAGTTGATAAAGATTCACAAATATTTTGAGAATTGTTGAAGATAATATAATTTGGGACGAAAAGTGATGGTTGGATTTTAAAGTTTAAAATTGATTTTTTGAGTTAATATTTAATGGACGAACCCCAGCTCGTGTGCTATCCGAGGAGTGGCACTTGCTCACTTAGGAACAGTGTTTGTTACGTTCTATTAACTTTTAATATTTAATGGACGAACGCCAGTTTGTACACTATCCGAGGAGTGGCACTTGCTGGCTTATGAACAATGTTTGTTGCGTTCTAAATTTTTTTCCTCTTTTTAAATCTCCTTCCAATCTTCCTAATCACCAACAAAATTAAGATGTTTTAAAGCTTCCCATTAAAGGACTCAGGTTTTGGATTTGACACCGAAAAGGAGTCTTGTGAAGGTCATTTACTTTAGTATCAGCCGCCCTTGTAAAGATATCGCCCTGTAGCTTCCTTGGCCTTTTCTATCAGTATTGCTAGTTTTTTAATCAAGTTGTACTAGTGAACGGTTTCTTTCATATGAACTAGTAACGGTTTTGTCGCGGCTACTTGTGCTTAATATTTAGGCGACTTCAGCCTCAATTTGTTCGAATTTGTTTTTATTTCTATGAGCGGTTTGAACTGAAGAAAAAACAAAAGAGAAACAAAGCTTTGGAAAACGAAACGCCTCGCACCATACATGTATTGTACAGCTGTATTTAGAAGAGAACTTCCTTCATTGTTTGATGAAACAGTCTTTACAATACCTTTTGTCCTCTCTCTGGCTTGCGCCTCTAGTACATGTACTGTATGAAATGGGGCTCCGTGCTCTTTGTGATGAGAAATTTTTTATGATTATCGAGCCTCGGCCTGAGCTTGTTCGTAAATTTTTGCCAATTCGAGCCACGTTCTTATAAAGTTGTTCTTATAAAAAAAATCGTATAAATGCCGAGCACAAAATATTATATGTCTAGATGTAAATTAGCAAAACATGCCGGAACCGAACTTTGTCAGACTAAAAACGCCTTCGTATCCAAATATTATGTTAAAGTATTTGCATGTTCTTTCAATGAATTATACCAAAAATGGTACCCTATTAAACAAGATTTTGTAAAACAAGTGTAAAATAGACCGACGGCACAGATATAATTAATAAAAAATGAGAAAAAAGCTGTAAGTGCAAATGAAACTGGTATTGCTAGATGGCCAGCAAGTTGCAAATATACAAAAATAGCTACCAACTTGGGCTAAGTTCAAACGTCGAACTTTTCATGTACCGAACCTAATTCTTTCAAATAAGTACATGAAAAGAAGAACGTTTGAGTAAGTTAACTTTGGGTCGGGAAGATCGACTGTGGAGCGACTTGGTTTCAAATGTCAAACTTTTCATGTACCGAAATAGGTATACGAAAAGATCAAAGTTTAAATACATGTAAGTTAAGTTTGGGTCGGGAAGATCGACTTTGGAGCGATTGGTTCAAACGTCGAGCCTTTCATGTACCGAACCTATTTCTTTCAATTAAGCGTGACATGAAAAGATCAAAGTTTGAATAAGGGTCAATAACTTAAGGTTCGACATATGTAATTTGGATTGAGCCAAGCATTTAGTTCGAGTGGTCCACATGCACGGAAAGATCGGTTGTGGAGCGACTTCGTTTGAAACGTTGAACTTTTCATGTACTGAACCTAATTCTTTCAAATAAGTACATGAAAAGATCAATGTTTGAATCAGTTAAGTTCGACATGTGTAATTTAGGTCGACCCAAACATTAAGTTCGAGTGGTCCAGATGGGAAGATTGACTGTGGAGCGAGTTCGTTTCAAACGTTGAACTTTTCATGTACTTAATTGAAAGAATTAGGTTCGGTACATATAAAGTTCGACGTTTGAAATGGGCCTTAGTGATGTACCAGACAAACCCTAGCCTGCTTTGCTGAACTGTCAATCAAGTCATATAATTTAATTAATAAAATCATTAATTATGTAAACTACAACCTGCTGCCAAGGACACACTGCTACTTTTATGCCAATGTGGAAAGGAATATTATTCAAGCTTAAATGCGAAACTTGAGACAATCAGCATTAATGTAGTTTTTCTTTTACATTTGCAAATTACAATAGTGAAAGCTTCTTAGGACTTGATTAATTATTAAAATCCTCAACATAAACAGGCAATTTTCAGGAAATGGACAAGCTAAAAGGAAAAGTTGGTTGTTTTCATAAATATTTCATATTTTCAAGAAAATCAAACAAAATGAAGGAAACAGAATTGTTTAAACAAAAGTCCCTTTACCAATATTTTTCCCAATAAGAAATTACAAATATAAAGTTTTGTGGAAATGGCTCAAAACCTTTTCATTCCTATAAACCAGTTTATCAACAACTATCTTCTCCTTACAATATCAGTATTAAATAAGCTGAATTGTTGTGAGAATAAAGGAATTGATCATCGACTCCAAACCCTCTGACAGGGCCCGAATGACACTAACTTTTGTTTTCCTGACTTGGAAATGATAAAACCTTAGAGATCAACTTTTAAAAAGTATGCAACTATACACGTTCTAAATTGCGGTCATCATATAAGAAATGATTTTATAATTTAAAAAATTGTGTATCCCGAAAAGAGATTTCTTGCCTTTGCAAGAACAGTACGGCGAGAAGTTAGAACTAAAGTGATTTCTGTTAGAAAACATTGACTTGCTGTTTTTGCACCGCTACCTAAAAACGAACTGTAATATTCATAAAATAAACTGTCAACTGAAGAGACATTGCTTTCCACCAATGATACCCTAATCGTTTTCAAATGTCAACTGAGAGTTGTTTCAACGGGCAGCTGACATAACTGGTCTTTATGTTAATCCCAGCTGAAAACTTCGAAGAAAAAACATTTAAAAAAGTAATTGTAACAACACTTCGTTTCAGCCGAAAAGAAACGACCCGTGATAATTGTGTTAAAACTCAACACATCGATAATATATAGTAATTTGCCTAAAGCAAACCAGTAGTAACTTGCTCCTTGTTGAAATATGATCAAAACCGCAAAACTACCATTATGAAAAATTTTATCTTGTCGTGGCGCCTCGCTGAGAACTGCAAAACTGGTCGGAGATTAACAGTGACATTTTATTAAAGCAGAGCCTAGAATCCAAAATGTTAACACTTGGGTTTTTTACAACGTGTGAAAACTTTCGTAAACTAGTAAAGTTACGTTTTAGATGAAGTAATATTCTAATCGAATGTGAGGAAAGCTTGTTTCACTAAGAACAATGTCAATGGCAGTGTTGCTTTTCACAACAAGAAACTACAAACAGAAGGAATTGCGTCTTACTTTTGGCAGATAATCCAAGACAAAGAGTTCGTCGTTTGTCATTGCAAACGCCCGTGCGAACGAAGCTCTTTCAGTCCGCCCAAAGTGGTTTCTTCTTGCTCGCTGTTGCCTCAAGTTTACCTGACAATCACATGGCGTGTTTCCATCAACTGTGTCATAGCAAACAAAAATCTTAGTCTGCCTTAATCAGGTGCTTTTTGCTCGGTGTTGCTTCAAGATTGACTGACAATCACTCGGCGTATTTGCACCAACTGTGTCACTGCAAACAAAGCTCTTTTAGGCAAGCTTAAGCAGTTTTTTTTTTGCTCGGTACTGCAGCAAGTTTAACTGACAATCACCGGCACGGCGTGTTTGCATCAACTTTTTCCTTGCAAACAAAACTCTTTTAGTCTGCCTTAATGAGCTGCTTTTTTCTCGGTGTTGTTTCAAGATTAACTGACAATCACTCGGTGTGTTTGCACCAACTTTGTCCTTGCAAACAAACCTCTTTTAGTCTACCTTAATCAGGTGCTTTTTGCTCTGTGATGCTTCAAGATTGACTGACAATCACTCGGCGTGTTTGCATCAACGTTGTCATTGCAAACAAAACTCTTTTAGGCAAGCTTAATCCTTTGCTTTTTTCTCGGTGTTGCTTCAAGATTGACACTGTGTCATCGCAAACGAAACTCTTTTACGTCTTTTAGTCAACCTTAAGCAGTTGCTTCTTGCTTGGTAGTGCCTCAAGTTTAACTGACAAATCACGGCGTGTTGCACCAACTCTGTCACTGCAAACAAAACTCTTTTGGTCTGCCTTAACTGAGCAGTTGCCGTATTCTCGGTATTACTTCAAATCTGACTGACAACCGCAGACCACACGACGTGTTTGCCTCTACCGAATGGGTGGCCTTGCAGCTGGTTTACAAGCTGTTTCACGACACTTTATCAACCCGTGTCATCTCAGATGCGCTGACAACTGACGGTTCATTTACGCACTCGGTAAATATATTAAAGGCGGTAAAATAAGTCTTCTTCAGAAATGGAAATAAAAAGGAATTAATATGCAGTATTTAAGAACTTTAGTGAATAAAAGCAACTCCCTTTTATTTTTAATTATATAAGATATAGATCTTATAAACTATACGTTTTTGTTTGGCAATCGCGGGTTTTCACTTGTCTACGCACGTACACGATTATCTCAGCTGAACAAATATTTTTCGCTTTTGCTGTTTAGCTCTTTTTTGTATTTGCCGTCGTAAAAACCAAATTTAGCCCGAGAGCGGAATTCAAGACTCTTTGGCTGCTAATCTTCTATACAATAACTCCATTTCTACCTTTGATTGGAAATTTATTTAAGAATATTTTCGTGAAGCAAAAGTTTTCACCGCTTTTGGCAGAGCACTACATGAAAAATGTTATTCCTTCTTTAACTTGTAATTATGTTTTCCCTGTTTATTGCATAATTTAGGATTATCACCACAGAAGTGATTTCAATACTTTAGAAAACAATTTTGTGACCTGAAAGCAAATCATCAAGTAAGTCACCGGTACTTAGTTCCTCAAAAGCCGATTACCGCTAAGCCAGGCAAAACGATTCTAGATCTTTTCTGAACTTGCCTTCGTCAGTCACGGTGAGAAGCAAATATAAATTATAAAATGCACACTTTATTTATTTTTAAAATAATCTAGCCAATAATAATTTCCAGTTTGACTGTAGCCTCGTCCCCAGTCAACTCTTCGGCTCGTTTGGTCGGCGGCGCGGTTACCTTTGTCTTGATACCGACGAGCAAGCTTCGCCGTCCGCCATCTTGAAAACGAAGCGCTGAGTAACCAGGCACGGAGCGGCCGGACAGAGGAGGATGCCTGGGGACGAGGCTAGTTTGACTGGTCTGCAGAAAAAAATAGACTAATCTAGGCAGGCCAGTAGAAATGAAACGTGAGTGTATCTAATAATGAAATACATGCATGTAAACTACAATATGTACAATTATTTTACATTGAAGAGGGAAAAAGAAAATGGATTCATTTGTTGTAATTGTAATTTATTAGTGTATTGCGAAGAGTATGATCGATATAATACTTTTATTTGAGTGATTTAATATTTGAAATTATCATGGGTGTGTCAATATACGTATCCTCCAATTTGAGTATATTAATAAGCCTTTTATTTAGTCTCTTTTAAAAGCTTTTTTTGGAAGATCTCTGATAAAGCGTGGTTAAAATATAAAGTATATAGTGGTGAAAAAAATGTCCAATTCAGAAATATAGTGAAGAAACAGAGTATCATGGAAATATATACTGCGGGATTCAGGGTGTAATTTATCTCATGGTCAATTTTATAGTAAAAATGATATTTGTTATATAAAAATATGTTACTTGGTATTAACCCTTTAAGCCTGAAACACGACATACAGCGTGTTGCTAAATTCTCCTAAACTGTCTCTATAGTTTCCGTATGAACAAGTTGTAAGAATTTAGCTTTTCATCTTAAAAAGTTTGTTGTGTATGTCATTGATCAATTGTTTTATTCTCATGACCAAACAACCTATTTTTTGTGGATAATGTAAGGAGAAGATACATGCTGATAAACTGACTGGGGCTGAAAAGCACATCTTCATGATAAATATATATAAAACATTTCTCTTCTCTGAATCTCAAGTCGGGATAGCTGACATGTATACGAACAAACTAGGGCTTTTCAAAAAAAAATTTCATCAGTAACATGGTTCCATGGAATTCCTGGAAAAGTCCTGGAATTTTGTAATTTTCTTCCAGGGCCCTGGAAAACTCTTGGAAAAAGAGTTATTTTCCCTGTACTCCCGGAATTCTCCTGGAATTTTGTGGAGAATAATTCCGTTATATAAAAAACAACCTACGGATAACCGAAAACCCGAAGCCTTTTGTGTGCAATCGTTTTTAATGTATACATTATAAACAATCTATAGACTCAACTACGAAAAGTTTTTCTGAGCTCGAGTATTTTTGCAGGATTTTTGTCCTGTTTCCCTTGAAAAGACTAAGAAACATCTCAACTTTTGTGGCGGAGTGGCTAATTTCCCTTTCATAAACGGTCGATGCCATTTAGATGCCATTTCGAACAACAGTCTATGTGACCAGTAATATACAGTATCTCAAAAAAAGGTTATCATAGTCAATAGCCTATACTGGAACCGAAAAGAACTGTGGGGTTCAAGCAGCACAATTAATTTATTAAGGCGGAGCAATACCTTTAGTCGAATTTTCAGGATCAATTACGTCATAATCGTCGGTATATATCTAGGTTGCAATTTGGAAAAATTAAAAGTAAATCATAACGGCACAGTACCCTAGTTTATAATGATTAACAAATATTTTGAGAATTTTTAGAGATAATTTGGGTGGAAAATTGATGTGGAGGGATTTGTTAATTTTGAAGGAATTTTTAGTTTTTATGAATTTTAGGTAAGTTTAAATTTAATTTTTTAAGTTAATA
>JAOBYH010115878.1:0-11165 GCA_025403525.1 Umimayanthus kanabou
GAGATCATTAAAATGTCAATGAAATGAGCGAAAAAAATTAGGGGGTCACCGTGCTTGTTTAGGAGATAATGTGCAAAATATCGCTAAAATGGGCATTTTTTTGCTCATTTTCCGAGGGGAGCCTGGGGCGAGTTTTACAAAAGTTGGCTTAAATCAAACAAATTTCAAACTTTCCAATTAATTTTACCAATTCTTAATTTAACTGTATAATTTTTGTCAAGGAACAATAAAATCTTTCAAAAATTATAATTTTACCTTCATGCGCAGAAGAGCTGCGCACTGCAAAACAGGGGAATGACCTTAAGTTCTGGAACCTCTTCGTGCCAAAGAAGAGTCATTCTTTCGACTAGGGTCAGTGCTACGCCGGTTATATACCCCCCCCCCCCCCCAATCCTTGTAATTTGAAAGTGTGACGTGATTTCCTTGTGGTTTGAAAGTTTGATGTCTTTTCCTTGTAAGTAAACGTAATTTGAAAGTGTAACGTCACTAAGCTGCAGAGCCAGAGTTTTTGATATTTTGGATTACAAGTTTGTCCACTGCTGTTTCCTACTTATTAATACCGAGAAAAATAATAAATATTAATTATGTAGTAAACTTACACTGCTTCTTTGGTTTTCGTATCGAGTCAGTGACGGTCTCCTTTTTCTGACCACGGCTCTCCCACTGCTCTTTCTTGAATCGCCACTATTGCTCCTTTTCTCGCCACTTTCCCCGGGTGGGAGGGGAGGACGATTGATGCGATTCTCTCCACCGTCTCCCGTTTGGAGGGGAGGGCGTTTGCTTCTCTTCTCTCCACTCTCTGGGTGAGGAGGACGGCCACGAACAGACGGATCAAACACAAGTTGTATTCCAGAAGCACTACCACTCGTCTGGGGAGGGGTGGGGATATCGCGCATAGCATTTACCGAACTCCCAGATACAGCCCGAGTTGCAAGCCTACCGTGAATGCCACTACAATTGTCGACTTTGTTACTATGATGTCAAAAAGAAAAAAGCAAGGTTATATGTATTTACCAAACACACGGACATGTATCGTCTGGGGTGAACTTGGGGCACTGAACACAGCACTAGACGAACGACCAGTCGCAATCAAAGCTTAAAAAAGCTATTTCATGTCTTTGCGCATGTCAAAAGATTCTTTACAAGATTTCAAGCTAAAATATCAACAAACAGGCACAGTTCAGATACCAATCTAAATTCTTCAAGAGGAAAATGGTACGGATGGTCAGTATTCTGTCGAACAGCTGTAACTAATACTCATTCTCAGTATCCATAAAAAAGTTTGGCATAAAAAGTCTGATATTGATACAGCGAGTTTCTGATTAAAGGTTCTTTAATTGGGGTGATGTTCGATATACCAAGTGAGGTGCCATCGTTCATTGTTTCTTAATGACAGTACATTGTTGCGTTCTTTGTGACGCAACTCAGGGCCCATTGTCACTTGGTACATCGAACATAACCCTTTAATTGACGCCTTTACACATGCTCAAAAGCTTGTTTGACAAGAAAACTACGCCTAAAACTAAAATATCTATTAGCAGGCACTCTTCGGATTCCAATCTAAGTTTTTCAAAAGGCAAATGGTACGGATGGCCTGTTTACGCGGCAATTAACGTGGATTGTAGTTATGTCTCCTGTTGTGAATCATCTTAACTTATGTACCGTGCCGGAACACCAAAGTAGTAAATTGGTTTGAACTGCATGGAAGTGACTGATCAAAGATCTTTTTGATGGATTAATGCATGTTTGTTCACTTTTAGAATTATTTGGATAATTGGTATAAAAATTTAACTTCTGAAAAAGAGAAAATCCATTGAATCAACCGTAAAAACACCCCCTTTGAAGCTTCCCCTAAGAAACACAACTAGAATAGACGTCAGTATTATAGTAGTATTATGGGGATTTTAAAGCCCTATGATTGACGGTTTTCGGCAATAAGGAAACTCACACACATCAAGTGTAACTTTATTTCCTAAAACAAATGTCTTCGTATCGTTACGCATCTAATACCTACCCCGACGTATTCTTAGCCGCAAGCAGACCTGATCCACTGAGCGCAAAGTCAACAGGCAACCCGGGTAAATTGGGATCTGTTTCATATGACGGCAAGCTGTGCCCCGGTATTGTGTGTCTCTTCTGTAGTAATCTACTGCCCTTGTTCTGACCCCTTGTAGTGTTGTTGTTGTTGTTGTTGTTGACACGGGCAGTAGAAATAGCCAACCCATCAACAGGGCAGGTCACGTGACTACTGAGCCAGTTATCAATACAATCTCTGTGAAACTCATGGCGACACGGCAGAGTTCTAACACAGTTTAACGGCCTGTAGCCCTGTAGGCATACTCCACACTGGTTACCGCTGACCAGCAGTTTGTGCTTCTCTCGTATCACTTCCACAGGGAAACCGCTGATCACATGGCCTGGGATGCTCTCAGCTACAACTTGCCTGAAAAATGGAGAGACACAATCTTTAAATTCAGAACTGATCGATTAAGTTGAAATCATATCTGGGACTGTTTCATGAAAAGGCATATATCAAGAACCAATGAAGGAAGAATTCATAGCTGAGACCTGTGACCCCACAGCATCTGTTAAATATCATTTATGTCATTACAGTACTGACCTGTCAAGCTGCAGCAACAAGTCATAGTCACCGTCGGTCGGTATTGTTATTATTATTATTATCGTTACCATTACATTGCCAAATGTTATTTACCATTGTCATTATTATCATCATCTTCAATACCACTACCATAACCATAACCATCTCTACTATTATCATTACTAATACATGGTTCGTACAAAAATTTCTCAAAAAAATTCAAGGACTTTTCAAGGACTTTTCAAGGACATCTGACACTTTTTCAAGGACTATTTCCCTCCTGCACCTGAATCGTTTTGTTTTCTTTTGTCAGTCAGTTGTTTGCCTATCATACTCATAACTGCATTGTTCTTGTGATTCGCGATATACAGCACTTTCACCCATGGTCAATTGCACAATCGCACAACTTACACAGCGCTTTCTTTTTATCTTGTTTGCAACTTGAGATCCAGTCTTTGTAGTCCTGACACAGTTTCCATATGGAATTATAGATGCACTGACCTCTTAACATTGTTTTCAATACAAATTATTTACCTGGGCTCAGTTGTTCGAAAGTGGGTTAAATTTAACCAAGGGTTAGGCGAAACGTTAAACTAAATTCCTTTATCTAAAAACACGTCCGGACTTTCTAAAGCCTGTTTCCCATATAGACGTAATTCGTCGCAAACAGTTTACGGAGGGATGTTTCCGAGCCAACGCAAATCGTTTGCGTCATGGGAATACATTTTAACATTTGTTCTAGGCAACATGCGACAATCGCAAACAAGCCATAAGATAGTCATTTTTCTATCTTTACGGCAGGTCTGCGACCGTTTGCGACGCGACAACGAAAAACATGTGATATGGGAATGTCATCGCAAAGCGTTTGCGATCAATCGGCAATTATTTTGTACCACGTGACCTATTTTGGTGAATCAGAGAAGGGATTTGGTAAAAGATCGAAGAAGGCCGATGTACGGGGTGAAGATGCATCTGATGAGAATTTGGCCACGAATTTGATGGAAGAAGTCTCAAATGTGAGGGTATCATCCATGAGTATCCTGTGATTTCTGACAGATGCTGCGCGAGGTTTAAAGACAGACCTGTATAAAAAATGCCAAACATGGGCCAAAGTCGCTAGAAAAGAGAATGTCAAAATTCAGCAATGTCGATATACCAATCCACACGTACAGCATTCGGAAAGTAAGCTTCACCATATATTGTATAATATTAATACCGCAAATTTACAGATCCGTCCAACAGTATCAGCAAAAGTAAAAGTTGAATACGAAGCAAACGTCTCCTGTTTACAGCAGCCACGATTGCTTGGTTTTGGCGCCTTTTAATTTCGCACGCTTTCAATTTCTGGTTTGAGAATGGTTTGCGAATGATCGCAAATAATTTGCAGTTTGCCGCAAACAGTTTGATGATCATCGCAAACACCCCATCCGCAAACTATTTGCGTTTGTTTGCGACGATTTACATCCATATGGGAAACAGGCTCAAAGTATTATTAAAGTAAACACCAAGAAAAACCAATTATGTAAACCCGAAATGACGGCCCAAATCATTCCTTAAGGGGAAAACTCAACCACGGACCTTGGGTTAGTGCTATATTTGAACAACCGAGCCCTGCATGATTGAGCGAAAACAAAACCTCACGACGTCCTGCAACTAATACTTCCTAGAGGGGGGATCAATTATTTCACACACTAGAAACATTGTTTTCCACCACTGAGTCACGCGAGTTTCGAGTGTACTATTCACTGACATCGTCTTTACTTTGATTTGACTTTTTTTTGTAAGAAAATACAAAAAGCGAGATAAATTGTCAAAACACTAAATAATGCTTTTGTTCAAGCAAAAATTCAAGGATATTTGCAAATTTTCAAGGAGTTTTTGAAAAAATTCAAGGACTTTTCAAGGACAAAATCCCAAATTTCAAAATTCAAGGACTTTTCAAGGACTGTTTCGTTTTTCAAGGACTTTTCAAGGCCTGTGCGAACCATGTAATATTATCGATATATTACTAGAGTACTAGTACTACTAACCTGTCAAGTTGCAGCAGCAAGTCATAGTCACCGTCGGTGATCTCCCGGTTTTGCAAGTTACTAACAACAGCACTGGGTAGTGAGGAAACTCGCACCGCCGGCCGCCATCTTTGACTCGGTTTCTGTAAGGGAGCAGTCATTATTGAGGAATATTTCTGAAACTATTGAGGAACACAAGAATCCAACCTTTTTTAAAACAAAGAATTCTTCAACCCCATCAATGGAAATACAGTTGTTACTTTTTTACTCCACTTTTAACGTCAAGATTTTTTCTTTTACCCCACCTCAGGCAATGTGGTGTTTCAGTTAACCCACCATTTTCTCTCCAGGCCCCAACCCGCCCATAAATGACGACTAGTCCCTAAACACATAATAGTTCAAAAAATTCTTTAGAACAGGCATTATTTATTTCATTTATATATAAAAAATAAGCGCTTATTCTAAAGAAGTATTAAAGCTTAAATACATACTTGTACCGTAGGTTCTCGAAACAAGACCCCACCAAAACAACAAGCTCCCCACCTGACCCTCTCACCTAAAACCATCCCATCCCTCATTGACTTGTAAGTCTATTCAATTTCAGTCAGGCTTCAAACAGATCGCAATTTTTTTTTCAAAGACTTTTCAAGGTCTATACGAACTTTTCAAGGTAGGCACGTTTTGTTAAGCTCTTTATTAAGCAATGAATCTCTTCATATAAACTTACCTGTCTAAACTGAAAGTTGTGCTGCATGTGGGTGTCTGTCGGGAAGCACTGCTGGCACAAGTGATAATCTGCACACACGACGCATCTGTGAAACGTTCATTGACAAAATGGTTAACAATGAACAATAACGACATTCAGGGGATCCCTAGGGATGGCTGATCTCTGTTGGGTGGAAAGTTACCACTTCTTCATGATCAGGCTGATGATATCCCACTTTTAAAATCCACGGAAAAACCTCCAAAAATATAAAGGGATTCACAGAGAGTAACGCTTTTCAAGGTCAACAGGTAGAGTCAGTACTGTGGTCCTTCCCGTTTGTTAATGTTATCATGGGTGAGTCAGCTAGATCTTCGTGGGTTTTCATATCTTGGAGAACGACCTCTCTTGTCCCACCGTCTCTCGACGACACCACTGAGCTTGGAGATGTTCGGTGCAAATCTTGCGGCCAATAAAGAAAAACAGTCTATGCAAAGGATCGTGGTATTTGTTCACAAGTCTTTTTAAACGAACTATACTTTATAAAGCATTATAAAAACGCGGACAAAATTAAAGTACGATTTAATTAACGCGAATTTTCACAAAAGTTAGGCTTGCGTGCATTTTATTAACGCGGATTTTTGTGGTTTTAGTGTTTAAGTGGTGGTAATTAACTTGGTTTTGATGATTTGTTGCAGTCATTTTTACATTATTCTACGATTTTCACATGACAAAACAACATATAGTCATTCAGCACAACTTGATATTTTATAACGGCATGACAGTGTGTACAAATCATAGATAAAGCATGGACGGGAGGCAATCCATGATACCATCGGCATCGCTTCATCCATCCATACATCCATTCAATTTATTCATTGAATTTTCCGCTAGTGATTCCCCTGAAGAGACAGTTGGAGAGGCAGATGACCTTTAAATTATATCGTAACTTTCAATTCAAATAAAGGTGTTTCAAGACAGCAAGGCTGTAAATAATGTGGTTTTCATTAACAATTACATCTACTAAAGGGTGATACAATTAACGCGATTTTTCGAAAAACGCATTAATTTAATGCTTTCTTAATTTCCTGTAATAAGGTATTTTAAAAAGAAGATCGAATGCAAAAACCAACATACTAGCTGATTTGGTTTCTGAAATCTTCAGATCTACATCTATGGGGAACACCTCCTTCACCTCGTGATCGTTGTATAGGGAAGTCAGATTTGTGTTTGTTGGGAGCAGTTACCTGAAACATTTCCCCACAATTGGGCACATTCTACACTTCTGGCAGACAGCTCCCAGGTGCAGATCCTGCCTGTCGGCTCTGGTTTTCTTGCGGGAGGAATTGTGGTACTCGTTCATCAGGTCCTACAAGAACAACAGTACCACACTGATTGTCAGAGTAGAGCCATTAAAATCTTATTAAAAAAGGCTCAAATTACCTCCTGAAATAAATAAAAAAGGTAACTTAGGTCCCATAGTAATTAGCAGATTCGAATTAACTGATTTTGAAGCCAGCCAACGTTTAAATTACAGGATGGACTTTCACTTACATGTAGGGCACTGTATGTTTTTTTGTGTTTGTATGACATGAGGAAGCAAAATATAGTGATAAGCAAAAAACTGTTGACTTGTCCTTTGACTTACCTGGAAAGTTCCAAAGTCTACCCTGCACAATGGACATTTGACGATTGTCTCACCAGTTGTTCTTTGATGCTCTGCCCAAACCTTCATGCATTTTATGTGTACACTGTTACCACATCCATATCTGTGCACAGGGAATTGGAAAGCATAAAGTAAACCAATTATGGAATACACTACCACTTCTACACAGCCAGAATCTGACAGTGGCATAACAGCGGAGAGCACTTGACACTTGGGTGGTGGTGTTAGTGGAGCAGCAAGAACGACATCAGTGTCATACATAGCAATGTCAACTGCCATCGCTCTTCCCCTAGTGTGCAGTATTATCATTGGACATCACAGCAATAACCAGTTTCTACCACTAGCTGTTACAATGCTGTCAGTTGCCAGCATGTCTGTATTCTCAATTGCTGTCATAGCACTGCCAATAGGGAGCTTGCGATGAGATGATGTCTGAGCTCGGGAAGGGCAAGCGGAAGTAAAACATACAAATACCGGGCTACCAGGCAACTGCAAACCTACTCTTGTGTCGTCTCACAGAAAACGTAGGTGTTATTCTTTTATTTTCCTTTTTGGAAATTTTGTTTTGTCAACTGTTTGCGCGATTTATTGCAAGAATACTTTTATTATACTACACAGTTCATTTCTCAGCTTCCTTTTGACAGAAAGTCCAAACAGAATGTGAATTTTATTGAACCAACTGAGCAACAGCAGTTTGTACGTGGTCGTGCTGTTCCCGCCAAAGACGTCCACATCGTGTGCGCGCGTTCGTAACGATCGAAATCTGCGCGCAAAACGAAGTACTCGATCCAGTCTACTCACTGCCATGTCTGCCGTCGTGGAGTAAGCCCTTGTCTTACCGTAAGCTCCTTAATAACTGGTCAAAGTCAAAGGTAGATTTAGGGGAGGGGCCATTAGCAGTTTTGCAAACATTTTATAAAAATCACTCAAAATACATCTTTGGAGCACTGCAGATACATATTTTTTTCATCTCTCCCTCTCTTAAGAATTTCATGTCCTGACTTCGGTTCCATTTCTGATTTTTTTTATTCCTCCCCCCTGGTGTGCCACAAATGTCAGATTCTTCCTGTGAAGATATTTTACACTCAATATAAACTCTTAGTGGTAATGAGGGGGGGGGGGGGCACTACACATATTGTATATCACCTGTATTTTGGATAGGGGGTTTTCCACCTGAGACTTCTAAATGCTGACCTTGTTCCAAATTTGAAAAAAACATTTCCGCTACACCATATTTCAGACCAGACTGAAGAAATCAATACCCTATTTCAGACAAATCTTGGACAAAATAAATTAAAGGAGTTCGCTGTCTGGTCCACAGAATGTTTGTGAAAATCATACCCATCTCAGGAAAAATGTATACCCTATTCCAGACCAAATCAGTGTAGAAATACCCATTTACAGTAGGTGGTTAATCATGGGGTGTATTATAAGGTGCATAAAACTGTGTTAAGTACTAACTGTACTGTTTATGTAACAGCAATTTTTAATCATCAGATAAAGACCACAGAATTAATAGTTATACATGTACTGAATTATACTAACTTGCAATATGTGAGAGGCTCTGGTTTCTCCAGAAATTCCTCTTGACAGATAGGACAAACATCCTCTTCTGTGACTTCTTTTTGCTTTAACTTCTCTCGCTCTTCCTGTGTGGCACTGCTTATATCATTCTTGGGTCTGCTTCCTCGGGTGGAATGCAAGTATGCACCTCGGATAACTTCATTGATTTCACGCTCCACCAGCGACAACTGGAAAACCACTAGTTAACAAAATTACTTTAATTCCAATTAGGAGTTACATGTACACATGTCAACTTTAAATTCTGGGGGTGGGGAGGAGGATGGTGTATTTCCCTACGTTGCCTACAAAGGCATGTGTTGCTGTTTAGGGCATGGTTTTCAGGCCTTTTGGTCAGGATAAATCTTTCAGTTTAGCCCATTTAGTCTGGAACATGATATAGATTTTGCATATATCAAGTCTGGGAGAGGGTAGGGATTATTGGTTGCTAGTCTAGGACAGGATATCAAAATTCTACCAAATGCTGGTCAAGAACTGGGTAAGGGTTTGGAGGAGCCTGAGTGGCACATACCATAACCACCAACTAGCTGTATATGATTGAGAGTGCCCCTCTCGATCCTCCCAGGCTTTAAACACAAATGTGTTTTAAGGATGCATGCTTTTTGTCAGCTGTATCTGCTACATCAGTCATCACACATTATTGAGCAATTATTTAGTTCTAATAATAAAATACTTAATGATGAAGAAATATTACAATAAAATATTGAAGTTGTGTATGCATACACAACAAATGTGTAGCTGCAGAAGATATTAATCAATATGTCCATCATGGAAGTAATACCCCCACTTCCCATCAAGAATTTCCAGTTTAGGTCAAATTATACTTAGAAAAACTTGGAATATGAGACTTCCCCCTCTCCCTTGAATTTCCAGTTTGATTTCCTCAGTCTGTGGTAGCAGAATGATTATTTTCTGGTGCTACACGATTTTGTTTAAGAAACATGAAACCAACTCATATGCCTGTAGTTGATTTTCAGAAGATCTGCTAGTCCACATCAACAACAAATCAAAGAAGAAATTTTACTAAATTCTCTTAGCAAGATATCCTCGGAGTTGGTAGCTTTCCTTTCAGGAAATTACAAGTCAGTCAGACGTTTGTGGAAAACAAGTTAGTGTAAACTGACAATTAATTTACCAAGCATTTGACACAAATAATCACCTAGAAATGACCCAGTGTTTTAGGCCCGCCTGCAAGATTCCAAAATTCCTTTGGCGAACACCCTGGGACTCCCTTTGGAAATTAAGCCTTCATTAAATGGCACTCACAAATTTACCTCTTCTGCTAAAATTCTGATACTTTGGGATACTCCTTGGTTTAGTCACTCTGACAATGTATTAAAGTATTAATGAAATCTTAAATATTAAGAGAAACATTTTGAATTTGGCTATAGCCATATGCCTTCATTTTAGTTTTTAGATTTCTATAATTTTTATTAAATTAATTAAATTTTGTTTTCTAATTCTTACCATGATTTTGCTTGGGAACCCTGAATTTCTTCAACAGGACCCTGTTGACAAATGCAAAACAACACTTAATAAATATATAATGGTTTACATGTGATGTAGCCTGATAGCAACATGCACACACAAATTCAAAGTAGTTAACCAAAATGTAGTGAATCAAGTGTTCAAGTGTTGACACATTGATCAGACTACCGTATTTATTTGAAAAAGCATCCTGGGCATTTACATGTATTTAATCTTTGACTTTTAGGCTGGGCGCTTATTTTGAGGTGGGTGCTTATTAGAGGCTGGACATTTGTTAAATTTCACCATTTTCAACCACAGTGACATTTTCATTAAGTTATTCTCCATCAACAAAACAAAGAAGAAAGAACACTATAACTCTAATTTACGATTTTTTTCGGGGGGAGGGGCACTCATTCAAGGCTGAGACCGCATGGTGCTTTATATTAATGTTTTTAGCTATCAGGGTGGGTACATATTCGAGGTTGGGCACTTTATATTGGAATAAATATGGTATGTCATATGGAAAATCATTTTAAATGTCTTTTATAAAATAATCACAGTCTGAACTTGTCTAAAGCTCAAACCTGTGTGACATACAAGTCAGGCTGCCTACGAGAAAAGAACTGTTCATTTTCTCTTCTGGGTCCAATAATAAATTAATTGGCCAGGGACATTATCCAAAGGTATTTGTAAGTACTCATGGTCATCTTATTTTATAATGGGTCTGCAAGTTCCCATTAACACCCTCACAATACTACATATTATATAGTGGTATTATTACTGGCCCTTTCACATCTGCTCCACCTCAAATGCTGGGTCAGATTTAAGGTCTAATTTGTAATTTAAAGCTTAAGTAATATTTTAGAATTACATCGTTAATTATACAATATGTTAAAAAGTTTAAATATTAATAACCTACCATAATATATGAATACAGAGCTCCTTGCTTTTCATAAATATCGGGCAAGTACAAGAATGCATGTCACCAAGAAACACCTGTGAATTGTATTTGAGACAAAGTTTATCAGCTCATTCAGTCATACTTGTTAACAATACCTGGCTTGTATTTATCTTATTCAAATTAGTATATGTCAGTATTATTCAAATTTTAACTTTACAAAACAACTCCCCCCCCCC
>JAOBYH010115989.1:0-11165 GCA_025403525.1 Umimayanthus kanabou
CTCAACAAAGAAATTCAGCGCCTGCGTTTCCCGAGTCTGCGGATTATGCCATTAGACTATGACCCGGTTTTAATCGTTGTGAAGTTGTCATGAAAGTCGCGTGTTTCTTAGAAGTAAAACAAGAATTGACCGGAAGAGGCTGTCAAAATCACACTATAGTACCACGTTTCAACTGCGTTTTGTGAAAACAGAAAAATCGCTCGTGAAAAATTGCTAAAACTAAAAAGAAAGATCTTTCGATTTTCCTGTCTTTTGAAGGAAAGCGCATCGATTTTGGAGCAAGCAAAGCGAAGTTACGGCGGTTTGAAATTAGGCATTTTGTGACAAAATAAGGCCCTTTTTGTCCATTTTTAGTAGTTACCTTTTGGAAAATCCACCTAGATATAGAGTTCTATAGTTGATTTTGGTACATCTGAGCTTTAGAAGAAGACAGAAGCTCAGAATTTTCCCAAATACACAGTAAGGACAACTTAAGAACAATCTCAGCCTTAGGTTTTTTACAACTATAAACGTTTTAGCAAACATTTGAGGGTGGAAATGACAAAAAATTGAAAACATCTAGCCTTGGCCAAAATGCTCTGATTGGGCAAGTTCATTATTTTAATATTCACCAACATAAAACAATAACACAAAAAAGACTACAAGTACAAATTGAGTTTGCCGACATCATAATAATGAAAGGAAGCGTTGATCCAAGGGTTACTTCGAAGATGTGCAATTTAAATTGGTTCTTCGCTATAATTATAAATGAATTAAAATAAATTTTCGTTCAACCGACCACCATCTTCATTTATTTACGTAGATTCGCAAATAAACTGTGTCTGTTTGTTGATAGTTTGAAGTGAATGAGACAAAAGGACACCAACCATCATTGTTGATTGGGTGGTTTGTGACGTGTGTGGCAGTGAAAACCTTGCTGGCAATAAATGTAGATAACGACAGTAAATAACTGCTGGCAATCATGAAGGCAGGTTTATGAAAGCTTTCAAAAACTTATTTCTATGTTTCGATAAAAATAGCAGACTAGCTAAAAGCAATGTTTTAAACGTATATTTCTTGCGATTGCGACGCTTCCGTAGAAATGTGATTTTGTTAAAAAGGCTCTCATTATTTTTGTGGCACACGACCAATTTTAACAAGAGATTATCTGTCTAATCGATATTATCTACTTGCTTTCTTTCTGTTCGAATATTGTTTGTCATTTGGCAACTAAATACAATCGATTTTTGTCTCGTTTATACCCAAGATAAGTGCATTTATAAATCCCCAATAATATTTCACTGAATTGAGTGATTAGGGTTTGTCGCAATTAGGAAAGTTTAAAATACCTCCTACTCATTGGCAGGTGTGTTACCAAATTGACCGACCAATGTGTCTTAATAAGATGAGACTCGGTTTGTCATTTAACTTTCTCCTGAATGTCTTGTTTTATTAAGCCGCTTTAAAATAAACATTTGAGTGGAATATGTTTTTGTTGGTGGCATGGTGCGTTTACGTTTATGAACAACGAGCAACAAAGTAAATTAAAATATTTTAAAGATGCAGCTACGAGTTGTGGCTTGCATTTCTTGCAAAGGACTCGTTAATTTTTATCTCCTATCAGTGCGCTGAAACTCAGACATGAAGTTTCCGCGATTGCTAAAAATTGACTACTTAGGTGATATGCATTAAAGGAAGGCGACGTTAGATGTTTGGAGGTCAAAGGGTTTCAGATGATATCAGAAGGAAGGGGGCATCTACACAATACAAATAAAGCTATATCATGTCAGTACATGGCAAGACAGAACAGATAAAGTGTGTGAGTGGGAGAGTTAGGAATAAATTACGCACAACACAGACTGCAAGAAAACGTTATGACTTAGCAGTACAGCTTTTTCCCCAGAGCTAAAAACAACAACAAAAAACCCCTTCAAATCTTTGATATCTAACTATGTGCTCGTTAAATTAGATTGTTGGTAAATACAATTTGATAAAACCTTATACAATGAGTCAGTTTTCTCAAACAGGGCTGTTTTGTCTGCTTTGTGGTAAATGTCAATGATCTGTCGCTCAGTTGGAAGTACAAATTGCACGTAATATACATTTAACCGTACTTCGTGACTTCAAGGAAATTTTGTCTACTCACAACTGCATGTAAGATTGTATAACGTTTCTTTTTATTTTGTTCATCAACAATAAAAATATACGAGCAACACAAAGTTACTTGTTACAGTATGTTTTCAACATGTAAAGGTGCAAGCAGAAAATTTCCTTGCTTTTCGGTGTAAACCTGCTAAAAGGATTACAAAGCTTTAACATTTAACATTTACAAACCATAAAAACACAAGCTTTAGTAGAACATAACCAGATAGCTGTAGTTGGAGAAACATGACGATGGCGGAAAATAAAAGTGACGTGTACTTTGCTAAGAGTCACTTTTAGCTGGCTGTCAAATACAGTGACGGAGAGAAAGACAAATATACGAACAAGCAGTGGCTTTCATGTTATGTTTTCGTTTGTTTAGAGTTTGTCTTTTCCTCCCAGCAAAGCATTACAAAATTTTGTTATAATATATCGTTTTTTTCGAAAAAAGAATCCCTAAATCAATTCGTGAATTTGTTTTACTTACTAGGTTTTAAAAATCTGACAAATTTGTAATCGAAACAGGAAGATAGGCAATGTTAATGTGAACGCGTCAACAACTGCACGACCGCATCGTGTTTCAGCGAACATGGTGTTTAGAGAAATTAATCGACTACTAAATCTTACCTTTCGTTGGAAAGTTAAAAAATCTATGGGCAGTAACTCAGTCTTCAGTCACCTAGATCCAACTAGGAATATTTATCGCGTGACGACACGCGATTTGTAGCCGAGCGAGATGATATGGTAATAGTTGGCAATTTGTATGAAATGCAAAATAATTATTAATGGATACTTCTTTTATCAAGGAAGCATGACTTACTCAAACATCACGCTGATTATAATTGCTAATAGCAGTACGATTTGTCACAACGTCACAAATATTACACTTGACATTTTCAGACTAAGGGGAGTAAAAGCGTTTATGATTTAAAAGTGGAATGAGAAAACTATTTGAGTTATTTGGTAGAAATAAGAAAAATATTTAAGTTAGTTGATCTTTCTTTTTTTCAGCAAAGGACTATTTACCGTTAAAAAATTTGCTGGAACACCGAACTGGTTCGGGAATAAACAGTGTGCAAGGAATTTGATTTTATGGCAAAAAAGGTTTACTTTACTAGGTGTATTCGTTCTTGACTTACTTGTCCAGCTGACGAGTTCTTTGAGAAAACGTATTATTTTGCACGATGAAGCAAATAGCCCGCAGCAAGAAATGTAACAAAAATATTTAAAACTGTGAAGTGTGTCTGGAAATTTTGTAAAATTTCCCATGCAAAGCAACAGCCTTTTTTAGGTTACTCAGAGAACATTGCTATTCTAACTTGTAAAAGGCTTTGGTGCGTTCAGCGGTCACTGTTTTGTTAGTTTGATACAAAAAAAAGCCTTATGAAGATGACTAGATCGAGGTAAAAACAAATATATATGCGTGAGCTGCCAGTTGTCTTAGTGTGTTCTTATTTCTTCAAATGCATTTGTTTACTTTGACTGAACCGTATGGGAAAGAACATAATTTGCCCTAAGTGGTAATTTTTACTACGGCCCTTAACTTCTGACATTACAAAAACAATAGCACAGCTGAAGCAATTTGGGAAAAATGAAAGTTTGATTCTGCTCTGAAAGAACATCTTCCAAATGTAGAAGACCTTATGTTTCTTAAAATGGTCTTTTTTTGAAGTTATTCTGACTTTGATATACAAGTTAAATGTATCTTTGACCAAAAGGTACTAATTTGTAAGTTATATAATAAGATAAAATGTCATTCTCAAATGGAATGACGGTTCTAAACTACAAAATAGCAAAACAATTTGTAAACATACGGGGGAAAATCAAACAGAGACAAAAAGTAGTAAACGTAAGGTTCCCGAAATTTACTAAAATTTAATCAACTGTTGTCAAAAAATCCAGTTTGACTTCAGGCATAAATAGGCGCTTTTTTGACAGTTAGTCTTTTCATTATTTCTATTTTTGTAGAGATTGTTCAGTGTTCTTTCCTCTCATATATGTTTGGGCTAGATGGATAAATTGACTGAGGTATTCTCATTTTCGGTGGTTACCATTTTTTCAGTGCTTTTTCATGTCTGTTGCTAAATTCTTGAAAGTGTTAGGTGCTACTACATTCGCTTAGCCATTTGTCTTTATCTTTTTTATTTTATTATAATAATTATTTTATTTATTTGAAACATAGACATCACCAATTTTCCTTAATGTAGCAGATTATTTCAAGGAAGCCTCCATTGCTGACTTCTTAGACGTGGAACGGGATCTTTTTTTAAGTGGCCTAACAGGACCTGTTCAAAATTTCGAAAGCAAGTCTCAACGAAATTGATAGAACACGTTTCTTTTAGAATATATCAATTATTGACAGATATTTTCGTTATTCAGCTGTATTTTTCAAGTTGAATTCAAAATGAAAGAATAAGTGCGACTACATCTAGTTGTTAAATTTTGCAAAGTTTAAATGTGTTCATAGCTGTCTAATCAATTTGCTCAGGAGTGAAAACTGTTTCTTGTATAAGTTCAAAATACTTAAAAATAATATTCAAACTAAATTTCAAGGAACTGAAGATATTTTGATCGTCAAATGAGAAAGTTGTTTTGTAATCATTTAATTTTTTCTCCGGTGCAATCAAAAAGCTATTTACTGTCAAAATCAATTTTGCACCCCGCAAGTTTTAATGTAAATTTAAGATATGGTTCTGATTGGAACAATGTATATTGACTGCAGAAATAAATGCATCAATTTGAAACACCTTATTAAAAGTTATTTTTAATGCGAGTGTTTTTTTTATGGTTGAAAACAGCTATTAAGCGGAAGAAACATGGCTTGAGTCGGTGAACAGAGTATTTGAGTTGCTGTTTAGTCAGATAGACATAAACTATAAAGTACAAATGCTTGACAAAATGTTTAATTTAAATTCACCATTTTGAGGTGATGTTAAGATGTACACTCGTTTTTAATTTATACAAGAACATTTTTTCAAAAAAGGTGAGACTGAAAAAATATCCGAAATTTAGGAACATGCTATAAACATACCCGAGGCTGAGGAAAGACAAGAAATTTCATTTTTGGATGCTGCACAAAATCATGGGAATAATTTGTTTCTCGGCTAATGTTCGTCAGCGCAACTTTGCCTATTGTGTTGTGCATGTATAACTTATTTTTTTATTTATCATTATATTGTTTTCTTGCCGGCCATGGTAGCGGTTATGCCTTCGGTTGGTTTGTGCGAATGGAAAATAACAAATGTACACCAATATTAGCATAGTGTTTTTAAAAGAACGATTCAGAACATTTGAGGCTATAATTATAATCCTCAAAATAAGTAAGAAAATTCAGCCACAGTCCAAGAATTAGACATTCTTATAAAAATGATCTTTATATATTTTAGGAAATCAACTTTCAGTTTCCTATTTTGTTTTCTTTAACTACCAAATTTCAATTTTGGACTCAGTGAAAGACGATAGGCAAAATTAACTATGAATGCAGTATACATATGTGTGTATATATATAACATAATTTAGGTATTCTTATAGCGCAGTTAAACCAGTTTCAAACGTTCACTTTCTGACTTCTCGACTCGGTTCACTCAGAAACAGAAAGCAATTGAACATTGCGAAGGGGTGATAATTTCTTAATTCTAAATCGACAAGTCAGTTTGAGTAGATTCTTCTTAAATAATATCATGTTTTAAGCCCATTGAGATGGGTGAAGTATAATTGCGACATATTTCAAAATAGACTGCTGTTTGAAATGACGGAACGATGCTCGCTGAGTATATATAAAAAAGTGTGAACTACACAAACCTGCGAAACAGCCTTCAATATCATACGAACGAGCAAAACCAACGAGCTTTGGCAAATACTCTGCAAACCTTTGAAGTTTGAATGTTTCTTCAATAAACCTGATTCACAATTATGCACAACGTTTTGTAGTCCCCAACGCAAACGAGGCTAATGTTTGATTATGTCTTGGACTTCTGTAAACATGGTTGGATATTTGGAACTTCTATATATAATTAAATTCCAATATATAATTTATAGCATTTTAATTATTGATAGTTACAAACAATTTATTTTACCTCTTAAGTTCGCTTATTGGCTGCTTTTATTTCGGTCAATATAAATGCTTAGCGTCTTGATCTTAACGGATATGTCTCCGTATCATCCCAAAATATAGAGTTGGATTTTTCTTGCCTGATCAAGAGAACTTCGTGAATAAGATAACGTGATCTGACGTCAGTCCTTGGATTTTAATACAACTGTTAAAACCAACAACGTTCACTTGAACTCTCGCAGTTGTTTATCGCGGTTTTCATTTTGGAGTGGTTTCTCCAACTCAAATCAAATCAATTCAATCTAATCTAATCTAATCTAATCTAATCTAATCTAATCTAATCTAATCTAATCCAATCTAATCCAATCCAATTCAATTTAATTCAATGCAATGCAGTGCAGTGCAATTCAATTCAATCCAAATCCAATCCAATTCAATTCAATGCAATTCAATCCAACTTAATTCAATGCAAACGTTCTTGTTCCAGGTTGTATATATTTTGGAGTAGCTTCCTCGCTTTGCTTGTCACTAAGTCAGCTTTTACTGATATAGTGAGTCAACTTGTGGTTTAGAAACCTTACCCTATCCAGACTGGGGAAGGGGTAGAATCAGCCCCCCCCCCCCACTCGCATTTTTATTTGCTATTCTCTAGCAGAATACGGTAGGAAAACCAAAGTTGGAGACTTTTCCTAAATATGTATTGGGAACATTTTGGACTGTATATTTTTACATAGGTAGTTAGCTGTTGCCTTGGTAACCACCAGTTTTAACGCCACTTTTATCATAGAGAACAAAGAAATGACGTCACCATTACGTCACAGCTACCACTAACACTCTGTAGTAAGAATAGGTCGCAAACCGATTAAGATACCTTATAAAATGATGATTCTGTAGTCATTTCAAGTAAAAATTGGTAATAGAGAAGAAAAACAAGAACAAAACGTTAAAAAACTATTATAATGGCGTCATAATGGCTTCAACAATAATAGACCGTTAATTAAGGTACTAATTACTACGCGTGCCAATAGCGTTGCAATTCGTTCAATAATAAGGAAATTATGGAAGAAAGCCCCCCCCCCCCCAAAAAAAAGCTCTTTGAGATCAAAATAGGGTTAAGCCCTGTTTACACGGTACAAACTAACCCAGGTTCGACCCGACTTTGTTCACAATGACAAACACCTAAAACGCGTGTAAACACAAACCTGGGGTGAACCCGGGTTAGTTTTTAACACGCTTCCGCAGTTTCCCCTAACGCTGCAAAGTTTGATGGGTGAACGCACGAGTGCGCATGTGCAATATCAAAACTAACCCGGGTTCGACCCAGGTTTGTGTTTACACGACACTTTTCTAAACTAACCCGGGTTCAACCCGGGCCGAACCCAATGGCTTTGGAGGTGGGTTAGATTTAACCCGGGTTAGTAGTGTTTACACGACAACTGAACTAACCCGGGTAAAACTCGGGTTAGTTTGTGCCGAGTAAACAGTGCTCAAGTTTGTCTGTGAGTTCGAGTGACAGGTTCAGTTCGAAAACATGCTAGAGAAAGTCAACTTGGTACAAAAATTACACTGCATGGAACATTCATTGTGGACAATACAGTTGCAGACAGTAAAAAGAAACAAATCGGCAGTTTTTGAAACGAGACAAAGTAGAAGAATATAATTTTCTGATGTTTTAAGCAGGACTTAGCCACAAAAAGTGCTCTTTAGAGAAATGTGTATTTTATGTGGTTGTCAGTATCATTATATTTTAAAACTACGCATTAACTAGAGTGCCCCACATCACAGACCGAACATTCGAGGTTAAAAAGTATTTTATTTTACGGCTTTTGTTCCAAGCGGAAAGTATTTACTCCCCGAATGCTTAGGGCGTTTTAAAACAATAACCGACTGCGCAAAAGCCAATCAGAACGCGCGTGAAGCATAGCTTGTGAACAATGGCCCATATATGCACATTAGTTATACTGTCACTCTCGATTTCCGCTTATTGACTGGTGTTTCAGGTCCGTAGGCTTGCTTAATTTTGTATGGGTACGGATGGGCCAATTTTAGCGAGGACGGAGCGATTTTTCGTCGACAGACTTTGCGAGCACTAATCATGCTGCCCTGTGGAAAATTTTGAAAAAAAGTTGCTCTGAAATGAATTTTATAAGTTCTGAGAAGTTTCTGCGAGACAAGGCCTCTGTTTTTGAAGAGTTAATTCAAAAATATATTTATTCAAAACTGTATTAGAAAACATGGGTGTTTCAGATGAGGGTGTTGTGCACAAGAATATAACCTCAGCGGGACCTCAAGCGCGAGGTCCATCCAAATCGCCTCCCCCCTCCCCATTCCCGAAACATTGTCAGTATTTTAACGATCTTTCGTACAGTTTATTGAAGTTTTTAGGTGCGTGGTGTATCTCAGGTAGTTTTTCGTGCTACAGAAAGAGTCAGTTTCAATCAGAATTGCTGATAGATTTAAAGGAGGCTTGCTGTCAATCATAGGAGCTCCAGAGGTGAGCGGAAATTATATTCAGCAATAGCTAGACGTGGTTTGGTTTAGGCGCACCTCAAGTACATGGGGTAGAGGTGGGGTTCAATTCAATTTAACAGTTTAATAGTTATATTTATACACGACAAACTTCAGGTGCAGCTTGTGAGAATATAGGCAGATTGAACCTGAAGTTTAGCAGCTACTGGTCGTTAAGGGGAGAGATGATTGCCCCACCAAGCAGGGAAATATAGACTTAAAATATTTTAGCAACCATTTTGTATCCTTTTTTTTGCTCAGTGAGTCTTTCTTTCCGACTTTGCTTAGCGCAGCGATTGGTTCAAGATAGATCCTGATCATATTAGAAAATTTATTACGAATCCTAAAACATTACGACAATTTCTTTTTTTTTTTTTTAACAACGGATCATTTTTTTGATATTATGAAGGTTTATGTGAGTCACAACAACTATCCTTCTAACAGGGGGTGGGGTGAACACAATTTTTAGTGTAACGAAATATTTTAGTAATCACTGTGTTCATAGGCGGGTAACGTATTCATGATGGCCTTTGAGCAAAATGCAAAATGCAACAATCAACAGTGTTTTAAAACTTTTTTTCGTAAGGCCAAGTAAAAAAAAAAATTGGTTAGCGTCCTTTTTTCAGAAATTTTATGGTCGTGAGGGAGGTTTTTATTTATTTTTTTGACTCGGAAGTTTTGATGCTAGAATACAATAAAACCTATCCCTACTTATTGTCGTTATTGCATCCAAGTGTTCAGGCATACCATATCATACATAAACATCATATTGGAACGCAGAAAACATAAGTTTTCGGACAACTAATTCAGACTTCTACCAAGTTTTGCAGTCGCAAAATTATATTGAAACATTTTTAAAGAAAAACTATGAAAATAAAAAAAAAAAAAATTGAGTCGGGCGCTTTTTCAATGGTCGGGCGGGGACGCTAACCAATTATTTTTTTTTACTTGGCCTAATTTTACTTAGGACTTTTATTGCATTTGAGGCTTCTGCAGGGTTCAGTGGGACCTACCGAACGTGTTACAATTTGAATTTGAAAATCATGTTTCGCAACCCCGTCTTGAGTGAAGCTGTCTTAGGGCTCTTAAAATATGAGGTCAATTTTTCTGTTTGTAAATATCGGCGGGTCCCGTGTGACCCTTTTAATTTGTTGGTGTTGGATTTGGAGCGCCGAGTGTCTGCCAACATGCGTGAGGAATGCGTCACTTAACTAAAAGGCTTTTAAAAAGCTGATGTGTTCACCTGGACACTACATACATAAAGCGGATTCTTGAACGCACAGTTTTATCCCTCTAAAGATATTTGAAACCTGTTTTATGTACTTCAGTTTCTAGCTTTTGATCATTTCAGGTTGCACGTACTAATTTATTGTGTGAATTGGAGTTAAGTATGTTATCATATAATCAAATACTGAGGCCTGTTTTAAGGCTAAGGCGACGCCATCATTGTTTTACAAGCCGTTGAATCTTTTCTCAAGGCTCCTTCCAAATTATCATTTTCCCTTCAGGAGCATTGACTGATTGAGTGATAATTCGATTACTGAAAACACAAAGTTTCGAAGCTGAACCGGTTAGCCAAGACTTTACAAGAGAAGGAGTCGAGTTTGACCGAGGGGCCGGGAGATTAGTATACACAGGGCTTAATTATTGTCAACAAATACACTCTGTTGGTAGGTGTCGGGTACAGGCTACATTTGAAAGGCTTCATACTAGTTTTAATTGTATTATTTAAGACATTTCGAATATTTCTTACCTTGCAGTTGTGCAGTTGTTGTGCAGCTGCAGGCTCATGAGAACTGCTTGGAGTTATAATTACTGATCTGAGAGAGTTTATCAAAAATTACACAAAGGTCATCGATCGATTCCACAGCTATGTTTTTTAAACTGCTTTGACAAGTTGTCAGTTTACGGAATTGGTTTATCAAAGTGTTTACCGATTAAAAATATTTCTAAGGGTCAAACAAAAATAAATTTCCAGTTTCTCATTTCAACCTAGCCGCCGCATTTTTTTATGGTTTACTATGTTTCAAAATCACCTTTATAGTTTTACAACAAATTTATAAACACTAATATAAGCTTGCACTATCTTGACAGAAACACTGAAAAGAAAACAAAAATGCCGATTGCATCTATAGTTTGGTGACTGAGTAATTTCACGAAAGTTATTAATCAGTTGCCAAAATCAAACGCTTTTAGAGGACAGAAGGCTCCCATATTTTGTTGTCATCTGTACATTTTTTGGAGACAATATCATTTGAGCTGGACGCTCAATGCGAATGCGAATGCAAATGACAAACCCAATAACACACCAACCCATGCTGGGTTTGTCATCGCCGTAAACTATACAAGAAGCGAAAAACAATATTACTGCAAATATTTTTCTGATAACTTAAATAACATGAAAAACTCATGGCGAGGAATAAAACAGCTTATTAGAAGGAAATCCGGTAAGAGAGCGCAATGCCCTCAAAATATAGTAATTAAT
>JAOBYH010116100.1:0-11162 GCA_025403525.1 Umimayanthus kanabou
ATATGATATGATATGATATGATATGATATGATATGATATGATATGATATGATATGATATGATATGATATGATATAATGTAGTAATTATTTACAACTAGACACGCTCTGAAGATTCGTGCTAATATACTGTGTGGAGGTACTCCTTCATGGCGGTCTTAAATGATTTCAAGGAGGTACGATTCTTAACACCATTTTTCAAACTGTTCCAAAAACGAATTGCTCTATAGGTAAAAGTACATTGGCTTGTGTCAGTTTTACAAATCGGTATCTGAAACGAGCCCCTTTTGCGTGTGTTATGAGCGTGGATGCTGGAGCGTTTAATGAGCTTATCGCCGAGGTGTTGTGGAGCGAGGCCACTTAGACATTATTTTTATGTCATTACCGCAATCTTATATTGAAGCAAAAACGACAAAATGTTCTCAATAAAACTTGGCAACTGTAATACTTTGCACCGCTTTTGTATGCATGTAATTATGTTTTAATTACAAAGCTGGAAACCTATACTTTGCAGTGCAAAGTATTGAAATATGTGCCTCGCAGACAAAAAGTGTATTTTTATGTTTTTACGCTAATTCTTCTAAATATGACAGATGCATAGTCAAACTCCAGTATGTATAATCAACCGTTATTGAAGTAATAATATGAATAAACAGTTGCTTTCTTGACAATTACATTGTACTTAGTTGTGTGGGGCAATTAATATATATTTGTTGATTTCTTTTACGTTTAATTAGTAGACAGAAGATTCTGAACTTTCCGTTAATTTCAGATGTAATAAAAACCTTTGCTGGGATCACAAAATTATGTTACAGATCTGCAAAATTGTAATGAAAAACTTTATGCCAATTCTTATTTTAGTTAATTCTATAGGTTTTTAATTGATTGCTGTAACCACAAATTTGAGTGATAGATCACTGAAATTGTAAGGCGTGTCAAAAGCTTATGCCGAATCTCACTTTACTTCATTAAAACTTTAAATTCTTAACGAAGTTTCCATAAACAGCCTTGCTATATGTAATTCACAAATTGCAGATCCGCAAAACCGTAATGAAAAGCCCTCTGAAAAAGCCTTATGGAAAATATTTTTAATACATCAAAATTTTAAGTTTCTAAGTAAGTTCCCCTGAACAGCCTTGCTGTAATCACAAATTTACAAATGTAAGTAAAAATATGCAAAATAAGGGAAAAGTCCTGTGAAAAGGCTTTTTCCGAATCTCATCTTAGTCTATTTTACTTTGGTGATTTGATACTCTGATCAAAATTTACTTAGTGAGCTTTAGTTGGATGCTTTCGTCGAGCAATGTTTTTAAAAATGATTTGGGTTTTTGACGAAAAAGTGGAAACGTCTGGGTAACGAATTCTAATTCCTCTGATTTGATGACATCATTCTTGTGCGCCATAAAATGTGACTGCATATTGTCATCGTACGGAGCATGGTGAGATCTAGTAAATTTTAGAGACACGTCTGCTGGTGCTCTTGGTACCAAAAACAGGGAGTAGTTGAGAACAGCCCACAAAACGACAGTAGAAATTGAAGTCCAACCAAAATTCATGGCAAGCATAACATCTGCCATAACGTCATACATTGCTACAACAAAGCCATTTCCATGAACTAGAATAGCTGGAAATAATGTGCGATCACTATTTATGTGAGAACATTTGTGATAAACAGAAGCAAATGATTTTGTAATTGAGTAAAACTGACTCATTGCTTTACTCCTGCCGAAGATGTTCTTGATCTTACAGCGCTTTCCCTCGTGGGGCAGTTTGTTTCCCAGAGATTGGCCTGTAAGAAATATATTGTTGTTAATGCACAATCAATATTACATGAAATACATGTTTATAGAAAAGTCTTACATTATTTATTCATTTACATATTTACACATACTTAATTTACTCTTTCCCCGCCAAGTTTCTGAAAAGCAATGCACTCCCAAAGCAACCTGCAGTCATGTAGCTACCCCAGGGAATGATAACGAGAACGCTGGTAAAATGAAAGTCGACCCAAAGGGGACTGGTGGATCAAGTAGCAGCGTTGCAAGCTGAAATTAGATCCCTGAGGGAATCCATGGGTCTTTAGGCTCGACTCAGGCAAAGCCCCGTCCCCAGGGTGGGAAGCCCAGGATGTGTGAAGCTTGTCAGAATGAGAAAGCGGAGAGATGCGTCCATTGTTTTAGATATGAGAGTTGTGATCAGTTACGCACGGGGGTGCCACGTTAGTCCCAAACAGTAAAATCGGGAAACCGACCAGGTCTACCACCACGGGAGAGGCCATAGACCAGTCAGAACAAATAGGGTCCCAACCGTGCAATGGGTGTGGCAAATGGGGATCACATGGATTGTTTAAACCGTGTTCTGGGTGTAAATCGGTTCGTTATTATTCTTCACGCTGCAAAAAGGCACAATGTCTGAACATCATGTGGTGTGTAAAGCCATTCAGGAACTCACCCAGAAAGAACAGTGTACAGGGAAGGGCCTAGAGCTGATGAGGTTGTGTTTATCAGCCATATTAACTCTAAAAAGCAAGTTCATGTAGAAAGACTTGTGGGACGGAAATGGTCAGTGGAATGTTTACTGAATGACAAACCTGTGGAAATGTTATGGGATGCTGGGGCACAAGTTTCTATTATAACAGAACATGTTATGAACAGTAATTTCCCTTTCACCCAAGTCAGGGATATTCATGAATTACTGGGTACTGAAAGTAACATTGATCTCCAAGCAGCAAATGGCACTAAGATTCCCTATCGTGGCTGGGTAGAATTTGATTTAAAACTTTCAGAACAGGGAACTGTGGTCAAAGTCTTGTTACAGGTGAAAAACTAGAACTTCCCATCATGGGTTACAATATTATTGAACTGATTGTTAAGGAGGATAATAATTCAGACGAGAGCCTTGCAGAGAGTATGACAAAAGGTTTTTGGAACAGTTCTCCATACAGTATTCCAGCTCTCATCAACTTTATCCAGTCCAGCCAATCGGATGAGCTTTGTCCACTGAGATCTTCCAAAACGTCATTGTAGTCCCAACAGGACAAACCATTCAGATACCTAGTCGTGCAACACTGGACCAGTTAGTTGGAGAATTGCAGTCCTGTTCGAGCTCGATGAGTTAGACCACTGGCCAACCAGACTTACTGTACATAAAGCACTAACTACTGTCAATGATGGCAACACATCCATAATTGATGTCCAGGTCACCAACAACACAGACCATAATATTACCCTTCCTGGCTATCAGTCCTGGGGTGCCTGCTCTTAGTCCGTTCAATCACATCAGTCGAGGTAAAGTTGACAGACACCGAGGTCACAAGCGAGTCACTGGATGAGGCTCACCAGGTAGAGCAGACCGAGCCAAGCCTAGTTGATCATTGTGGGTCGTGTTCAGCCCGAGTTATGCCCACTGAAATGACTGACTGTTCATCAGACAAACTCCCGGATGTGGACCTTAGTGGACTGACACCAGACCAACAAGAGCAAGCGAGACAACTCATTCGTGAGGAAGCTAATACATTTGCCAAAAATGAGAATGTTGGCACTGTTCCTAATCTGAAAATGGATATCAACTTGATTGGCGATGAGCCAATGCAGAAGAACTATCTGTCGAAGAATGTCGAAGAATTCTTAATCGAGGATTTATTCGGAAGTTTAAGTCACCCTTTTCCAGTAGCGTTGTATATGTTCAAAAGAAGGACAGTGGAATGCGACTATGTATTGACTACCGTGAATTGAACAAGAAGTTTGTTCCACACTGTCATCCAATCTCACGCATTCTGGAGGCTCTTGAAGTCTCGGTGGTAAGTCCTGGTTTAGTGTCTTGGACCAAGGGAAAGCTTACCATCAGGGATTAATTGAAGATAGGGGTCTTTCTGAATGGATAAGTCCTGGTTTAGTGTCTTGGACCAAGGGAAAGCTTACCATCAGGGATTTATTGAAGAAGATAGCCAACCACCAACTGCGTTCATAACTCCTTGGGGTCTCTATGAATGGATACGTAATCCATTTGGACTCAAAAAGCTCCGGCAAATTTCCAACGCTTTATGAAACACTGTCTAAGAGATCTCAGAGACAAAATGTGTGTTCTCTATTTGGATGATATTACAGTATTGTGTTTTTGGAAACATTCAAGCAACACATTGAATGCTGTAACGCTTGAAAAAGTCATGGTGTTAAACTGAAACCAAGGAGGTTTGAACTCTTTAAACGTGAAGTGACTTTTGTAGGGCGCATTATCTCGGAAGACGGTTATCGGATGGATCCCAAAGCTACATGTACCAGTGCAGTAACAGATTTGAAGAATGCCAAACCAAAAACTGTCGGAAAAGTCAGACGAGTTGTTGGACTTCTTGGCGTTCACCGTTGACACATCAAGAAATTTGTTCAAATTGCGAAACCCATTTATGATCTCTTGAACCATGGTCCTCCACCAAAGACGAGTAACTCCAAAAAAAGGAAATCCTCGAGTACATCTAAGGGCCAATTACCATCTAAAACACCAGTTATTTGTGAGGCTAAGCATCAATCAGCTCTGGAGACATTGATTGATTGCATCACATCCCCTCCTGTCTTGGCATATCCAGAGTGTAACGCCTCATTTTTAGTCCACACCGATGCATTGCAGAATGGACTTGGAAGTGTACTCTACCAGGAACAAAATGGTCTTTTACGTGTCATTGCATATGCTTCCAGAACTTTGACTCGAGCTAAAAAGGATTATCATTTACACTCGGGTAAATTACACTTCCTAGCCTTGAAATGGGCAGTGACAGAACAATTCAGGGACTGTTTGTATTATGCACATAACTTTGTTGTTTATACAGATATTAATCCCTTGACATATGTTTCGTCTACTGCAAAGCTTAAGGTTACTGTTCAGTTTCAAAATGAAGGAAATGGCCAAAATGAGATTGTTAGCCATGTGGATAGATCAGAGTTAAAGCTTTAAAATAGCGAAAAAAAAGTTGTGATACAGAACAGAAAAATTTCACCGGAAGTGGGCTTGCGGGGACGCCAAAACTTTTAAAAGCTTTTTTCTCGAGACTATTTTTATATGAAAACTGTGAGACACTCGAGGTTCCAACTCGGGGAGGTTTTTCTTCCACTGATTTGAAATTTGGCAGTTTTATAGTTAAATAACTGAAGTTCAAAACCGAGTCAGCGTTTTATGATATTTTAAAAACTATTCAATTTATCACGATAAAACACAGCCGCTTTCGATTACGAAAGTGCTATTTCGGGGTTTTGGCTTTAAAATACAAACAAAGCGGCCTTTTAAAAAACGCTGACACGGTTTTGGACTGCGAATAGTGTCAAATATGAAAATGTAATAATTGGTGCCACCAAACGCAACGCGTCCGACTTGAAACTCCGGAAAGGGAAACAAGGCGTTCGTTCTCTTTATTTATTTGAAATTACCAAATATAAATTAAACAGCGATTTAGAGAATTTAATAAGCTTTTCAGTGATATATAGGTTTATAAGGTTACATCACGAAATAACAGAAATATGCTCCATTAACCGAAAACACCGTTCAAACTGAACAGTAACCTTAATGTAACTGGATTGAGATGGATTGGAGAACTTGCAGACTTTAACTTTGAAATTTGATATCGACCTGGCAAGTTGAATACAGTTACTGAGAGTCTTTCGCGTTTCCTGGCTGACTTTAAAGAATATACGAGTAGCTGTAGTGAGCGGATTTCACCTGAAAGTCTACAAGCGTCAGTATCCATGATCAATAAAATAGCAAGTGGAGACTCGATTTGGATTGCTTCAAATCTGACAAAGTTGAACAGCTTCAGCCAGATGAACTTCATCTACCCCGTTTGTAACCATGTACGGGTGATTGACATTGTGAAAACTCAAAGAGAAGATTCAGCATTTTGGTCGTGTTCTTAACTTTATTCAGAACAGACAGAACCCAACGATTGCTCGGAAACGACAAGAATTACCATTAGTTCGGAAATATTTGAATGACTGGCATAAACTGCATGTTGACCAGACAAGTGGCATTCTGTATCGGAATGAACAAGTTGTTCTATTCTACCCGAAAAGTTTCACCGAACTGTGTATCGTGAACTTCATGATGAAACGGACCACTTGGGACTTGAATGAGTGCTAGCCTTAGCTTGTGAGTGATTCTTTTGGCCTAAAATGAGGAGAGACATTGACCACTACGTTCATAACATTTGTTCTTACTTAAAGCAGAAGCGTCCAAACTTACCAAACAGTGCTCCTCTTCAGCCAATCATTACAACAGCTCCGATACAACTGCTGTCTGTAGACTTTGTTTATCATGAACGAAACTATGGAGGTTACGAGTACATTTTTTTTGTTGTGGATCATTTTACCGAATATGCTTAGGCATACCCAACTAAGAACAAAACTGCAGTCACAACTGCTGATAAGATCTTCAATAATTCTATTCCACGATTTGGATTTCAAGAAAACTTCATTATGACAGGGGAGGTGAGTTTGAAAATAATTTATTTAAGAGGTCAGAACAGATAACTGGAGTGATGGTTATGGACCTGTCGAGGATATGAACCGTACTCTCCTTGGGATGTTGTGTACGCTCCCTGTGACATACAAGTCCAACTGGAAAGCCCAAGTGAATTGAACTGATCCATGCCAGGCCCGTAGGCAAGAGGGGTGCAAAATATCGTGGTGATTGTAGGATTGACAATTTCAATGCATTTCCAGCAATTTGAGGATTAAGAATTTCAAAATTTCTCCGGGGGAGCATGTCCCCGGATCCCCCTAAAAGCTTTACGTCTTCGCCACTTGCATGACCTATTATTCCAACATTAGTTATTATGTCCCGATTCTTGAGGTGTGCACCCCCCACGAGAAATCCTGGCTACGGGCCTGCATGCTAACAACTGTACTGTTCATGAGTCAACCGGATTTCACCATTTTACCTGTTGTTTGGCAGAAGTCCCCTATTGCCAATCGATCTCGTGTTCACCTTGCCAGCAGCACAAGGAGAGCAATCACATTCCGAGTATGCAGAACAGTGAAAAGCAGCAATGCAAGAGGCCTACTCGCTCGCTGCTGAGTTGCGAGGAAGACTGCCAGTTGAGGGAAGAACTACAACAAATGCATGCGGTCGTCAGCCCTAAAGAATGGAGATCATATTCTTGTGTACAACCTTACACCACGTGGAGGACAAGGTGAACTTGGAGCATTCTGGGAAAAGGGTGTGTACGTGGTTGTCAAGTGCCACGGTGACAGCAGTCCAGTGTATGATGTGAAACCAGAAACTGGGACAGGAATTACTTGTATTCTACATCGCAATCATCTGCTTCCATGTGACTTCCTTGAGGCTGAGACTTGGGAATAGCTTCCCCAGGTCACAAGAAACAGCCCGTCAGCACCACACACCAGAAACACAACTGCGAAATATAGTGATGATGATGATAATGATGGTGATGACTAAAGCGATAGTGATGATGCTAGTTCTAGTGCTGAGAGTCCCCCAGTCCGTACAGAGAAACTTCCACCCATACCACGAACTGCTGTTCGACCACCCATGTTTTCTTATTCCAGTGTTGGTAACCCAACATTTGTGAGGACTATTAGCATAGGACAAAGAACTGTAGCACCCTACCACAGTGTGCTATCGCCAACTGTCTGAGTAGTCCTACCTGTTATGACACATTACTGTAATTGTTGTTACACACTTGTTTAAATTTCGTTTTGAAATTGTTGTATTTTTCTAGAATGACATTGTTTCTTTGCATTTCAAGCACAAACAAGTTGTGACATGACAAAGTTTTATGGTGCTACTAATTAGGCACTACTTAAATAATATATCTAGGTCCGGATCTGAGATATCGCATGGACATAGTACGTAAAGTTCAGGCAGAAAACCCAGTGATCCCAGTGCTGTGTCGCATGGACAACATGAACATTTATTTAGCATTGTTACATAGGTGGGGTAAAATATTTTTTTTTGAGGTTTAACAAGGCTAGATGCTTTTCCGAAGAATGTTCTACCTGCTAGGCCCGCTCTAGAATGATGGAGATGGTGATTCTACCAGTGTAGTTCGTTCGAGGGAATGCAAGACGCAGCAAACAGAGGGTGCCTTGCCGCTGGATGGGATTCGCAAGGATTTCAGTCCAGGCAAGCAACCTTGAAGTGATGAAAAATTCACTTCAAATTCACTTGTTGATGACACGAGGTTGCTCGCTCAACACATTTTGATTTTGTATTTTCCTACATGTGTTGTAAAACTAACAGTTTATTTGTTTGATCATCGTAATAAATAAGGAAAAGATGCAATACACAACGCAACAGATACATGTAAAGGTAAGTATTTATTTCCAAATAGAAACCATGAAAACGACCGAGGTCTGACAAAAGAAGTACAGTAAAATAGAATCGCTTTAATGAAAATTATGCTAAATTTATTGCAAACTACTTTACAGAAGTAAACACGTATAAACAGTTATCACAACACCCGAATTATGTGGTGAACGGGCAAACAATGGGTCGGGCAGTGAAAGAAGATCACAAATTTCAGCAATGTTTTTAAAAATCAATTATCATAACACCTAAAACAGATAATCAGCGGTGACAAATTTACTGTAAAAGATACTTTGACAGTATATTAAGGGGTAGCAACACGTAAAGTCGATATTTCAGGCTCAATTACGTATACGTCATAATCACCGGTACCTCGGTTGCAATTTGGAAAAGTGCAAATTGGAATCATAGCGGCACAGTACCATAGTTGATAAAGATTCACAAATATTTTGAGAATTTTTGGAGACAATTTGGGACGAAAAATGATGGGGGGCAATTTGTTAAATTTGAAGGAATCTTTAGTTTTTTATGGATTTTAGGTAAGTTTAAAATACATTTTTGGAGTTAATATTTATAGGCCGACGTCAGCTCATATGCTATTCGAGGAGTGCAAATGCTCGCTCAGAGGAAGTGTTTATTGCGTTCTATTAACTCTTTTCCCCTTTTAAATATCCTCTCCAAATCCCCAAGTCACGACCAAAATTTGAGGTGTTGCTCCCCCTTAAAGAAAGAATATACGTGACTGGTCAGCCTGGCTGATCAACATGACCGGCCAGGGATGGTTTGTCCAGTCAAATAGTCATTCTGGCCAGACACTGTCCTTTGACCAGCTGTTATTTTAATCCCTGAAAATGAAGTAACATATCAAAATATTAAGCAATTTGTTTAACTCCCAGCGTTGATGTATATATTATTGCATTCTGGCAGACTTACCTTCTTCATCCTCCACATGATCACCTTCATCACCACTTTCATCCTCAGAGTCCTGCTCCTCTACATTACAAAAAAATAGTAAAAAAGTGTGTTCCACTTTTTGTCAATTACATACAAAAAAATTACACCTATAGAGTCTAGTACAAGTTATACAATTAGAAAAATGATGGGGTGGGATGGGTTTGAAGGGAGTGTACTTTAATCATTTTTCTCAGCCTGATCTTTTTTCCCTGCCACAACTTGTGAAAAGGCCAATCTTGAGTTTGCATGGGTTTTTTTGTAGCCTAGACTACAAAAAGTCCTACATATAAAGGGGTTCTCCAGTAAAAGAGCTGCCTTCCATTGTATTGGGATTTACAAACATGTAGATCGATTTTGGGTGTGAAAGAAATGTTTTTGTGAGGTTGATTTCTATAATTATTATATAAATTATGTAACATAATTTAGGTGAAAAGTAGTATTTGAAACATGTTCAAGTAATTATTATCATCTAAGCACCACTTACTGAATAAAATGGCATTCACTGATTGTTTGTCTACATTTAAATTTAGAGTAAACTTATATTAATTTTACTATATCTATTCTCACAATCAAGACACTAAACAGAAGTTACAGATTGCTTCATTGTCCAAATTTAAGATTTTGGTAATGTTTAACTTGGAGAAGTTTTTAAGAAGGTTTGTTTATATTAACCCAATAGCAAATTGTCAAACTTGTTAGTTTACTTCCTTTACTCATTCAACACCATTTACAATTCTCTTTTCTGAATACAAAATAAAATGAATATACTCAAGATTAAAGTCTGCAGTTTCTTAACTTTTCCCACTGACTTTTAAATAATCCTGTTGCACTTTTTGACAGTTTGTTTTCTGCCATGTGAGCAATATAAATGTATATCTGCTCCATACTTTTACTGAAAAATGCCACTCATAAATCACCGTTCTGCTCTAGCAAAGGGTGGTTTGCGAGGGTTGGTTTGTCACCCCCTCCCCCCCAAAGAAAACCAAATAAAAAGTTACAAAAAACTCATTCTCAAGCCCTCTCTAAATTTCTGGGTCTGCTCAGAATCAATAATGACAATGTTAATATGTCTGTTTGCACATAGAAACATTTTGGATTCAATTCATTACCATAAAATCTGTAAAAGAAATTGTTTCAGTATTACAAAAAAAGGGAGAAGATAAAAAAAGGCTGGTTGAATTTATTTTGTTTGTTTTTTTGCATTGAAATACACTGAAAAAGATTTAACAAGTTATAGCACAGTGTAAAATTCTTGTCATTTTGCTAGCCATTAAAAAACCCTAGTTGATATATTATACAGTATGTAAATATTGCCGAACAGGCTTAGATAAAGTACTGCATTTATATCACAGTGTGCATCTGCATCTGCACATTTAAATTCACAATTACCCTACTATTGTAAATTTTTGTCCAGCAAGACTTAGGTGCATCTTCATGTCAGATCATTTGCTGTTGATAACTTACCATCACTATCTCTTGCAACCTTAAATGCAACTGGTAAGGATCCTTTACCTGGTAAATTGATCAAAATTGAAAAGGTCGGTGCAAAAACGGCCAAAGTGACGATTTTGGACCACCCCTCACAAAACCTCAAAAATATCTACTTTCCAGCTGCAATACATGCAGTGGCCAAAGGCATCATGGTGTGTAGCCAACACATTCACCTTGTAATCCGAATTGAATTTTCACCCAAACATTACCAGGTGATTTTACCTTTGACTAGAAAGAAAAGCTTCCAAAATGCCAAGAACTTCCAATAATCTCTGCTGGGGGTAAAAAACACTTCCCCTTGTGTCCCTTGTGAATGTGACTTAAAAAAAATATTGGAAGACTAGTTTTGAAAAAACTGTTTTTTCTGCGTTGGCGAGTAAGCTGAATACGGGTGTGATCAACAAAGGTTG